>JBBPLP010000880.1:0-11556 GCA_038089875.1 Fistulinella prunicolor
CGAGCACTGGCGATGGAAGATGATAGAGGTGGTGAGGAAGGAGGCGGGACCTGACGAGCTCAATACCCTTATGCTGAGAGCAAAGAGAGCTAAGAACCGAATGGTCAAGACTGGAGAGAATCCAGCTTGAACAGACGGGTTTATATATTGTAAGGAGATGTGCACAGACCATGCTGTGTACTACTATACATGGAAGTATTAAAGAAGAGAAGACGCGGAGATTAAGTACATGAGGTATGATGTCATAGATAAGAGATAAGAGTCTAGACCAGTCACGTGATCTGGGTCTGGACTAAGTCACGTGATCTGGGTCTGGACTAAGTCACGTGATCTGGGTCTGGACTAAGTCACGTGATCTTCTGTCATGTGATCGGACAGGGGTTAAGTCACGTGACCTCGAAACGTAGGGTTAGGTGTAGAAAATAATTAGGTTTGGGAAAAGTTAGGTTAAGTGAAGCGTAATGCATAACATGCCTAGAAGTTTGCAAAGTTGTGTCAAGAATTCAGACATGAATTGTGGACCTCTATCTGATACAATCGTTGAGGGGAGGCTGTGAATGCACCAGACATTATCACGGAAGAGTTTGGCTAGTCTGAGTGAGGAAATAGAAGTGGAACAAGGAATGTAAACTACTTCTTTTGAAAATCAGTCAACAATAACACAAATGGCATCGAAAGAATTAGATAAAGGTAGTCCAGTAACAAAGTCTACAGAAATATCGCACCATCGGCGATTAGAGATAGGGAGCAGAATAAGCTTGCCAGCGGGTGCTTTAGTGGTACCCTTTGTGAGGGCGCAACCTTGGCATCTTTTTACATAACTAGCCACAAAGGATTTGACACCAGGCCAAGAGAAGTATCGTACAAGCAGGCAATACATATGTGTTTCACCTGCATGACCCCCGATGGGTGAGTCATGACATAAAGTTAGAAGTTCTATTCGGAGAGATTTGGGGATAAATATTTTTTTGTTTTTATTAATAAAGACTTCGTTCTCAAAGGAATAGGAAAAATTGCCGAAGTCTTCTTTTGACATTTTTTGTGTTTCTTTTATGATTTTATCAATGAAGGTATAGGAAAGAGATATGTTGTTAATAAATAAATGTTCGGGAAGTACCGTTACCCCTTTGTTGATATCTTCCGTGTCATCACCATGATCTGGTCATCGGGATAGGGCATCGGCTCTGCCGTTGGAACTTCCGGGTTTATATACAAATACCGCATTGAATTCCTGCATAAAGGTGTACCATCGCGCTTGTCATTGAGAGAGGTCTTGGGGCTTCTTCCAGAACTCTAAGTTCTTATGGTCTGGACAGACTTCGAAACATTCTCTTCTAACGAGGTAGTGGCGCCATTCTTGTAATGTGCGGATGACAGCAAGGAGTTCTTTGTCATAAATAGGGTAGTTCCGTTCATGGGAGTCGAGAGAGTGTGAATAGAAGGCGCATGGCCTCCAGTTGTCGTCATCACATTTAATAGATAAGACCACGCCTGTGGCTATATCCGAAGCATCGGTTTCTATGCGCATCTCTTTTCTTTGGTCCGGATAAGCCAGAAGGGGTGTGGTGGTAAATATTTTTTTGAGCATATCAAATGCGTTTTGTTGTGCCAGACCCCAGGTAAATGGTGTGTCTTTTTTCGTGAGGTCATTAAGGGGACAAGCCACGTGTGTGAAGTTCTCAATGAATTTTCAGTAGTAGTTGCAGAGTCCAAGGAAGGCTTGTAACTGTTTGAGCCGCGTGGGTGCTGGCCAGTCCAATATTGCTTTTACCGTCTTTTCCTGCATTTCTACTCCTGCCTTCGACACTTGCATCCCCAGGAAATCCACCTTTTCTGCGGCGAATGTGCATTTTTCTGGCTTGCAGAAAAGATCATTGTCTCATAGGCGTTCGAGAACTTCGTGACCCAGCACCTCGTGTTCTTTTTTTGTTTTTGTTTTTTGAGAAGATAAGGATGTCATCGAGATAAATAATAACGAAGGCATAACAGTCATTAAATATGTCGTTCATCATGTTTTGAAAGGTGGCCAGAGAGTTACACAGGCCGAAATACATGACAACAGGCTCATATGCGCCGATGGGAGTGACGAAAGCAGCTTTCCATTCGTCACCTTCTTTGATGCATACGTTGTTGTACCCCCATCGAAGATCTAGAGCCATGAATAGATCGGCGCCTTTAAGGTGATCGACCAACGAGGAAATGAGTGGAAGTGGATATCCATTCTGGACAGTCTCTTTATTCAAATATCAATAGTCCATTATGAGTCTCTTGTCCCCTGTCTTCTTTGGAATGTAGAAGATGGGCACCGTTTGTGGCAACTTTGAAGGATGTATATAACCCTTGTCCAACTCTTTAGATAAATAAGTACGTAGTTCATCCATGTCCGTATCCGAAAGGGGAATAACATGACCCTTACACGGAACGAAGTCCAGCTTGAGATCTATGGTGTGATCCCAAGGTTTTCATTCTGGCATTCAGGCCGCTGATTGTTCTGAAAAAACTTCTAAGATATCGTGAAAGGCCTGAGGCACCTTATTACGTAAATCAGGTTCCAGAGCCCATAAATGAAGCGTGTCCATGGAGTAAGTGTCCAACGATTCTGCAATTGCTTTACAGTAAGAGGTACAGCGACCGAATTCTAGTTCCTTTTTAACCCAATCAATCTTGGGATTGTGACGGTGGAACCAGTCGTACCCTAATATAATGTTGTGGGTACCTAAATCGGTAATGAATGCTTCTACTGCCTCGTAATGTCCATGGACCTCCATAAAGAAAAGTGCTTTCTGAGTGATGTCACCATGGGAGCTCATGTTACGCTTGCTATGTAGCTAGCATGGAGACCAGAGGGTGCTCAAAGGTGTTGAAGATTCAAAGATGTCGTGGTGTCGCCACACGACTGACTAGCCCCTGAAGAGGACAGCTAGGTTCAAGGGTACGGCTTGTTGGGCAAGCTGTTCAAGGATTACGACGAGGGGATTCGTCGTTCAAAGGTTTATCAAAGAGAGCGTCAACTCAAGAGTACGACAAGGACTCAAGGATGCGAGGACCAGAGGGGACGATGTATGAGCTAGATTCTGGTAGGCCTAACTTAAGGTACATCAGGGGTATCGATGGGTTTATATACGAGGAGCCATAGTTCAGGGCAGGCGAAGTAGGTATAAAAGGGGAAGTGATGACGAATGAAATGAGTCATCAAATAGAATGCAATGGAATCGTGAAGAACAATGACTCATTGGAAAAGTAAGCATGAATGAGTAAGCGATGACACGTACCCTTAGTAATACAACTGCGCATGAGTGAGCGCTAAATAAGCAAGAATGAGATGAAAAAGAGTGGCCTAAGCAGGGCTTGAACAGCGAAGGCTACAAGTGTCAGAGGAAAAGAATAGGGGCATGGAGGGAAAATGTAACAGCTCGCAGTCCCATCAGCGTTCATTACTCGTACCGGCGAGGGAAGCCTGCGAGTCATGATACAGTGTGTATTTACAAAAACATTGTCTATGAAAGTGTTGACCACTCCTGAGTCAAGTAGGGCTCGGGTACTGCGAATGCGCCAGATACCGTCTACTAGATACTTGCATCGAATGATTGGGCTGAATTCGCCTCGACCAATGATGTTTGTGGAGAGGGGCCTTAGAATAGTTGAAGGGATTTTGTCCATACAAGAAGAAGATTTATTTAGTCCGTGGGAAAGTAGGGAGTTAAGCACTCCATTTTTTGATTCTGGAGCCGAGCCACTAGCGGACTCCCTTGTGGAATTTGTAGGAGAAAGTACACAAGAGAATACAGTATCGAGAGAAGTAACATAAGGATCCTCGTCCTCTGACAGGTGTGGCAGGCAGCGAGATACCAGGTGCTCTTTGGACTCTGCTCCAACTGGCATTGACACACCATGGTTGCTGTCTCCGCTGATATCCCTTTCACCCTGTGCCGAAGCACCATAAGGTTTCACTCGGGGTAACCCAGCATCTAGGCAGCGAGTTGGAGTAGCACCACGCAATGGGTAATCCCTCACGATTGTTCTCACGCTGTCATTGATGCCACACGATTCATAGGTCATGGATAGTTGACCGGCCATCACTGCATTGTCACATGCTGGACGCTCACTTACCCAGACAGCGTAATCGCCATCTCCTGCTGAGCAACTTGGACCCTGGAAAGAAGAAAGTTCAGTCACATCTATGTAGTCCATAACTGTTGATGTAAGAGGAGAAAAAGAATTTGAAAAATTAAGGTCCTTGGGACCACTGACACCCTTCTTATCAGTGATCATTGTCCTTTTAAAGCTTCAGCAGCTTTGTGTTTGGCTTTGACAGCCAGCTTGTCTCTCCAATAGGCCTCAGCCTCTTCATTCATGTATTCAGCCCGATGGTGAGTTGTCAGGGGCTGAATGTTGGCAGTATTATAACCCACTGCGCCGGGGTAGGAAGGAGTCGGAGGATAAATGTTATTTACAGCTAGAGGCACCATATTGGGAAGGGGGGTCTCTACCCAGTGTTGCTCCATTGCCCCCATCACAGGGTCTTGGAACCATTGTTCGCATACCCATGTCTGGGCGCGATGTTGTGTTTGCCCGTTAGGGCAGCGACGGGGGTTCTGAGGACAGTCGGGCTTGATGTGGCCAACCTGACCACACAGGAAGCAGGTGCGAGTGTCAGTGCGGGCCGGTTGGACAGCACTGATATCCATAGGAGCTCCTCGACCAGGTTGCGTACCAGTGGGAGTGAATCTAGGGGCGGAGCCTGGGGTGGGAGGAAGAGGACCATGTGAATATTGTCGTGGGGGGTAGGATGGTGGGCAGTACCCTGAGTTGGCAGGGCAAAACAAGGACAGGGAGGCGTTGTAGGCAGGATGTCCTGTCTCAACTTGAATCTGCTCGAAGGTTCGGCCGAGCTGTCAAAATGACACATGCATTTCTTCTATCATATCTGCGCATTTTTGATGCAAGTTGTAGTTATAGTAGATCTTGTAGTCTACTGCCTTTTTCAACAACTCCATTTCATGTCCTTCCTCCACATTGGCTTCATACACACAGATCTCCCATTTTTTGAGGAAGGAGTCAATTGGTTGTGCGCTTTGCTTCATGCCTTGGTGTTACGCCCTCAATGGAGAAAGGGTTTGGCACCGATGGCGGACCGTTCACAGGCTAAACAACGAGCACTGGCAATGGAAGAGAGGACAGATGATGTGTGAGGAGGCGGGACCTAACGAGCTCAATACCCTTATGCTGAGAGCAAAGAGAGCTAAGAACCGAATGGTCAAGACTGGAGGGAATCCAGCTTGAGCAGACAGGTTTATATATTTCAAGGAAGTGCGCACAGACCATGCTGTATACTACTATACATGGAAGTATTAAAAGAAGAGAAGAGGCAGAAATTAAGTACATGAGGTATAATGTCATAGATAAGAGATAAGAGTCTAGACCAGTCACGTGATCTGGGTCTGGGCTAAGTCACGTGATCCATGTCATGTGATTGGACAGGGGTAAGTCACGTGACCTCGAAAGGTAGGGTTAGGTGTAGAAAATAAATAGGTTTAGGAAAGTTAGTTTTAAGTGGAGCGTAGTGCGTAACACTTGGAGACAACAGAGGGACTCATGCTGCATGATGTTGATTCAAAAGTGATCTTTGATTGCAACCTGAAGTGCATCCCATGTAGGCCACGCCAGATCTCCTTTAGGCTCGACCAATGTGGTGAGCTCGCCTATGGGCATAGGTGCTTCTTCGTTCCAAAGGTGTCTTTCAATCATTACTTTGGCATAACCCACAGCTTCATCTTTCATGTGGGTGTATACTGCCATGCATCGAGTACGATTGTTTTGCCATTTTTGGGAGGCGACCCAGACCTTGATTTTGGCCCACCAGAGCCTGAAGTCCTTGCGTTTACTGGCCCACTCGCCTGGGTCAGCAATCTTCTTAGTGATATCATTTCTTCGGTTGATGAGGACCCTTTCGAGGGCTTCGATGAGCGCCTCCATTGTTGTGTCGCAGGGGAGAGAGGATGAGGCGGCTGGTTCGGACATTGCGGATCCTAAGGAGGGGACTGGGGTAACAGATCCTGTAGAGGGGGGAGAATAATCAGCCACTTTGCATAAAGACGACTTACATGAAGATACGACACAAGCGTATCAGAGAGGGGTAGAATTCGTGAGAGAACTGGAAAATGCCTGGCTATGGCACACAGGAATACTGCCCGGAATCAAGTGTGACAATAACTGGTATTCACACGAACCGTGGGACCAAATGTATCGTATATCCCTATACGCTGGGTCGACAAGCACCACAGAACCGCCCCTAGTGCACTATGGGGGATAGCAACGTTATCCTTATTTATCAAACAGCGGACGACCATCACACACAGCGCAGAAGCTGCTACAAATGTTTACCAGGTGTTTGACCTGTCCCAGACTACGCGGGAAGCTTATGCTCTAATGCTAGCGTGCGCTCAGGCGGGAAAGACCGCACACCCGAAGGATATGGAAGAAGAGAAAAAACGTGTAATGAGCCCCACTTATGCCTACGGTCCGGCAGTCGTATACAGTCTTGACCAAGTGTTATGCCCTCAATAAATCAAGGGGGAGCACCGATGGCGGACTGTTCACAGGCTTAACGACGAGCACTGGCGATGAGGAGAGATGTAGATGAGTGAGGAAGAGGCGGAACCTGACGAGCTCAATACCCTTATGCTGAGAGCAAAGAAGGCTAAGAACCGAATGGTCAAGACTGGAGGGAATCCAGCTTGAACAGACGGGTTTATATATTGCAGGGGACTGCACACAGACCATGCTGTGTACTACTATACATGGAAATATTAAAAGAAGGAAAGAGACGGAGATTAATTACATGAGGTATGATGTCATAGATAAGAGATAAGAGTCTAGACCAGTCACGTGATCTGGGTCTGGACTAAGTCACGTGATCCATGTCATGTGATCGGACAGGGGTAAAGTCACGTGACCTCGAAAAGATAGGGTTAGGTGTAGAAAATAATTAGGTTTAGGAAAAGTTAGGTTAAGTGGAGCATAATGCGTAACACGTCCCCCCCCTTAAGACTCGTATTCCAGACGAGTTGCTTGAAAGTTCGTGCCATGATGAAGGCCCACATTGTGAAAAAGTGATATAAAGTCGGCATCGGAAAGACCACGGAGGGGTCGAGGGGCGGATGGGTGGGTGTGGTGATAGTCGTTTATGGCATCCTTTGAGTTTGCCAAGTTGGCAACTGGTTCCCACATTCTATCGGTTTCGTCCCAGCCCTTCCAGTGCACCAGATACTCCAGTTTTCCCCGTTTGAGCCATGAAGCGGCGATAAAGTCAACTTTGTATTCCTCCTGGCGATCCTCGGTGATGATCGCGGGATCGGGACATAATAGTGGTTGTCCAGGAAGTGTATCACGGTAAGGTTTGACACGTGATATGTTGACAGTGGGATGAATCTGAAGATTCGACGGGAGGTGTAATTCGACCGCATTTGGTAACACACGTTTGACCTTATATGGGCCTATCCATTTTTGCGTGAGTTTGTGAGCCGTGTAGGGGAGTTTCAGGTTTTCTGTGGAAAGCCAGATTTGCAAATTCTCTGCGTAGTCGGGTGCATCGGATCTCTTTTTATCCGATGCATGAATCATTCGTTCCCTAGTATGTTCTAGTGCTTCGCGGACTTCTGTATGGGCTTTACCGGCTTCTTTATTGAATGAACCAGCGAGGGACGAAGATGAGCCTTTAAAACTGAGACGTGGAAAGTAATTCTGTGTGATTGCGAAAGGTATTGTTTCGGTGGCCGAAGAAAGGGAGTTGTTAAGATGAAATTGAGCTATTTTGATCCAATTTGCCCATTCATCTTGTTTCTTTGCCACGAATGTACGTAAGTACATTTCCATTTCGCGATTGATACACTCGGTTTGTCCATCCGTTTGTGGGTGGTAGGCGGTGCTAATCTTCTGCGTGATGCCTAGAAGCTTGCAAAGTTGTGTCGAGAATTCGGACACAAATTGTGGACCTCGATCTGATACAATCGTCGAGGGGAGACCGTGTATGCACCAGACATTGTCACGGAAAAGTTTGGCTAGGCCGAGGGAGGAAATAGATGTGGAACATGGAATGTAAACTACTTCTTTGGAAAATCGATCAATGATAACACATATAGCATCATAGGAATTAGATAAAGGTAGCCCGGTGACAAAGTCGACCGAGATATCGCACCAGGGGCGATTAGAAATAGGGAGGGGGAGGAGTTTGCTGGCGGGTGCTTTAGTGGTACCCTTCTTGAGGGCGCAACCTTGGCAGCTTTTTACATAGTTAGATACAAAAGATTTGACACCAGGCCATGAAAAGTATCGTACAAGTAGGCGATAGGTACGTGTTTCGCCTGCATGACCTCCGATGGGAGAGTCGTGACATAAGGTTAAGAGTTCTATACATAATGATTCGGGTACAAATATTTTTTTGTTTTTATTTATGAAGACTTCGTCCTGAGAAGAATATGAAAAATCGCCGAAGTCTTCTTTTGACATTTTTTGTGTTTCTTTTATTATTTTATCGATAAATGAGGAAGAGAGTGAAATGTTGTTAATAAATAAGTGTTCGGGTAACATCGTGACACCTTTGTTGATATCTTCCACGGCGTCTCCATGATCGGGGCGACAGGATAAGGCATCGGCTCTGCCGTTAGAGCTACCCGGTTTATATACAAATACAGCATTAAACTCCTGCATAAAGGCGTGCCATCGCGCTTGACGTTGGGAGAGATCTTGCGGCTTCTTCCAGAATTCCAAATTCTTGTGGTCTGTCCAGACCTCGAAGCGTTCTCGACCGACTAAGTAGTGGCGCCATTCTTGTAAGGCGCGAATGACAGCGAGGAGTTCTTTATCATAAATAGGGTAATTTCGTTCATAGGAGTCGAGAGAGTGTGAGTAGAAGGCACACGGCCTCCAGTTATCGTCGTCGCATTTAATAGATAAGACCGCACCGGTGGCTATATCCGATGCGTCAGTTTCTACATGCATCTCCTTCTTTTGATCTGGATAAGCCAGAAGGGGAGCCGTGGTAAATATTTTTTTGAGCATATCGAATGCATTTTGTTGTGCTGGACCCCATGTAAACGGCATATCTTTTTTGGTGAGGTCGTTGAGGGGACGAGCTACGTGTGCAAAGTTTTCTATGAACTTGCGGTAATAGTTGCAGAGTCCGAGGAAGGCTTGCAGTTGTTTGAGCCACGTCGGTGCTGGCCAATCCAATATCATTTTCACCTTCTTTTCCTGCATCTCTACTCCTGCCTTGGACACCTGCATCCCCAAGAAGTCCACCTTTTCTGCGGCAAACATGCATTTTTCCGGCTTGCAGAAAAGATCGTTGTCTCGTAGGCGTTCGAGAACTTCGTGAACCAGCGCCTCATGTTCTTTTTTGTTTTTGTTTTTTGAGAAGATAAGGATGTCGTCGAGATAGATAATGACGAAGGCGTAACAGTCGTTAAATATATTGTTCATCATGTTTTGGAAGGTGGCCGGGGAATTACAGAGGCCAAAGTACATGACGACGGGCTCATAAGCGCTGATGGGGGTAACGAAGGCAGCTTTCCATTTGTCGCCTTCTTTGATGCGTACGTTATTGTATCTCCATCGAAGATCTAGAGCTGTAAATAAATCGGCGCCCTTAAGGCAATCAACCAGGGAGGAAATGAGGGGAAGCGGATATCTGTTTTTGACGGTTCCTTCATTTAGATAGCGATAGTCCATTACGAGTCTTTTGTCCCCGGTCTTCTTTGGGATGTAGAAGACAGGCGCCGTTTGTGGCGACTTCGAAGGACGTATGTAACCCTTGTCTAGTTCTTTCGATAAATAGGTACGTAATTCGTCCATGTCCGTATCAGAAAGTGGAATAACACGGCCCTTACGCGGAACGAAGTCTGGTTTTAGATCTATGGCGTGGTCCCAGGGTTTTCGTTCCGGCATTCGGGCCGCGGATTGTTTAGAAAAAACTTCTAAAATGTCATGAAAGGCCTGAGGCACCTTATTACGTAGATCAAGCTCCAGAGCCCGTAAATGAAGGGTGTCCATGGAGTAAGTGTCCAATGATTCTGCGATTGCTTTACAGTAAGAAGTACATCGTCCGAATTCTAATTCCTTTTTTACCCAATCGATCTTGGGGTTGTGTCAATGGAACCAGTTGTACCCTAGTATGATGTTATGGGTACCTAGATCGGTAACGAAGGCTTCTACTGCTTCATAATGTCCGTGGACCTCCATAAAGAAAAGGGCTTTCTGAGTAATGTCACCATGGGAGCTCGCGGTCCTGTCGGCATTCATTACTCATACCGGCGAGGGAAGTTTACGCGTCATGATACAATGGGTATTAACGAAAACATTGTCTATGAAAGTGTTGACCGCTCCTGAATCAAGCAATGCTCAGGTACTGCGAATGCGCCAGATACCATCGACTGGGTACTTGCATCTAATGATCAGGCTGAACTCGCTGTGACCAATGATGTTTGCGGAGAGTGGTCTTAGAATAGTTGAAAGGGTTTTGTCCATACAAGAAGAGGATTTATTTAGTCCGTGAGAAAGTAGGGAATTAAGCACTCTATGTTTTGATTCCGGAGCCGAGCTGCTAGCGGACTCCCTTGTGGAATGTGGAGATAGTACACGAGAGAAAACAGTATCGAGGGAAATTACATAAGGGTCGTTGTCCTCTGACAGGTGTGGACCGTCGTGAGATACCGGGCACTCTTTGGACTCAGCTCCAACCAGCATTGACAAATCCAGGTTGCCGTCTCCGCTGATATCCCTTTCACCCTGTGCCGAAGCACCATAAGGTTTCGCTCGGGGTAACCCAGTGTCTAGGCATCGAGTTGGAGTAGCATCACGCAATGGGTAATCCCTCACGATTGTGCTCACGCCATCATTGACACCACACGGTGCATAGGTCATGGACAGTTGACCGGCCGTCATTGCCTTGTCACGTGCTGGACGCTCACTTACCGGGGCGACACAAGTATCACCTCCTGTTAAGCAACTAGGACCCTGGGAAGAAGAAAGTTCAGGTATGTCTATGTAGTCCGTAACTGTAGATGTAAGAGGAGAGAAAGAATTAAAAAACGTAAGATCCTTGGGACCACTGACACCCTTCAAGTCAGCAGTCATTGTCCTTTTAAAGCCTCAGCGGCTTTGTGTTTGGCCTCAACGGCCAGCTTGTCCCTCCAATAAGCTTCAGCTTCTTCGTTCATATATGCCGTGCGATGGTGGGTTGTCGCGGGCGTTCCTTGGGTGGCCATATTATATCCTGCGGCGCCGGGGTAGGAAGAGGTCGGGTACGAAATGTTATTTACGGCTGGGGGCGCCATATTGGGAAGGGGGGTCTCCACCCAGTGTTGCTCCATTGCCCCCGTCACAGGGTCTTGGAACCATTGCTCGCGAACCCATGTTTGGGTGCGATTCTGTGTTTGCCCTGAGGGGCGGCGACGGGGGTTCTGGGGGCAGTCGGGCTTGATGTGTCCGACTTGTCCACACATGAAGCAGGTGCGTGTGTCTGTGCAGGCTGGTTGGACTGCACCTATGTCCATGGGG
>JBBPLP010000881.1:0-11552 GCA_038089875.1 Fistulinella prunicolor
CGATAAGGTTTGCTGGAAGACGGTAGCAGGCGGGTTAACGAGCACTGGCGAGCACAAGTGTACATGCAGACATTTTCCGCGTGTGGTCTCGTGCTCGTGCTCCGAAACCAATAGGACATGTGTAAGGAGAGGAGCCTGTCGTGAGTGTCCGAGGAGCTGCTTTACCGTTTGGTCACGTGCAGGTAAGCACATGCCTGGCAGTCGCCGCGGATTGGCTTCTGACTTACCAAACTGGCTCGCTTACCATCTTGCCCTCAACTTCCATTTTTGCCCACTGCCGGGTTTTCATGCGTGCTTGTGCTCGCTCACATTCACCCACGAGTCACTTCCCGCCGTCACCTCCCCTTGCACAGCCGTCCGGCACCCTCGTGCACTTACCTGCCCGCCATCCCACCCGGTTGCCTAACTGAACTCGTATAGAGTGCTGCATACTTTCGCTCATCCCTCGTACATGATTGCTTCCTCTGAACCACAGTTTGTTGTTGCCTACAAATACCACTGAAGACCAGAGACCCGAGGGCATAAGTTGTCAGCTATTCTCAGCTAATTCATCGTTTTGTCTTATCTTATTCGGATCCGATGTCTAAGCCGAGCTAGTTAGCGGACCCGAACACCCTCCGGATAAGAGTCCCTGGGGAATACCGAACCTCATGCACATGGTCAGAGAAGTACCTATGAAAGGATCTCACGACTGACTGCTTGAAAATCAAAAAAGGCAACTAAAGCTGCCACGCGCTCATCAGATCAGTGAACGGAAAAATGTAGCATGAAGTGTCCTGAATTGTCCAATTTGTCATCGAATCCAACAATGTCTCGTGTCGTCGTCGGCGCTCGTAGTACTAATGTACATGCACTCTAGCTCACAACTTCAGAGCATGTGATGCTAACTATCCCTCATCGATCATCCCTCTCCACGGTTTGACGGTGGCGTCTCGGATGATCCATGCTCAAAATAAATGGAACGTTAAGGCCCATCTTTTTGTTCCGGACATGTGCTAGAAGCTGAGAAGTTGGAACAGTGTCATTGTACGACAATTATGGCTGGAGAACGCCGCCGTGATCTGTCGGACAAATCGATATGTTTGGAAAGGGTGGTAGTGGTGAAAAGTGAACATTGCATCACTCCCCAGACTGGCATTATTACATAGCCGACCGATCAACATGCCTACAATGGGAACAAGAATCCTAGGTGTGTTAATAATTCGGGTGGGTCACTATTAGCGGCCTCATATCATTCATTGTTTGATGTCTGGAAACAGAGAATGTTGCTGGCCAACATTTCAACCCCGAGTCACTCGGACGCCCAGTTTTTGTATGAAGACTGGCTGCTATAATGGCACTTCAACTGGTCGCTCCATTCTTTGCCGGCCTATGTGGAGCAAAATGACGTATTTATACTTAGTATGCTTGGAATGGGAATGAAGGCCGCTATGCCATTTGCGTAACCCTCCGCTCTATACGGTGAGGTTTCAACACTAACACCGCCTATGATTTACCGTATGTCGTACATCCCTCAGATCTCATAGGGTATTTTCCGGTAAGTCGAACAGCAGATATTGTCGATCGCCGTAACTCACTTGACACTGTATCCACATCCGAAACTCTCATTCAAGAGGAATCAAATACTCGTGCTTAACGACGCACCATCATGGAATGACGCTATATAGTAGTTGCCAAGAGTTCGTCTTTGGTGTTCAAAGTTTGTCGCGTGGTCTTACAGGGTGCCTAGTCACCACACTGTCGAGTGGGTATCGAATCGAACTCGTTCCACTAACCCATAAGTAGTTTAGGTACCCTATAAAGGAATGCCTTTGGTATGACGGGATTGATAACTCAGCCGAACAAGGGTGAGCCCGCAGTACATGGAATTACTGGAAAAGTCTCAATGGCACCTAACCTCACCGATCAATAACTCAGGTATGTGGTTTAAAAACCTCTGTGACCGGCCCCTGCTTTTCATTCCTTCAGCCTCCTCCAGTTCGTTGAAACGACCTCAGGGACTTACAGCCATTCGAAAGAAACTTAATTACATCTGTGCCGATTACACCGTCTGTCATGCGCCATACTCATGAAGAGATGCCAGACCCACTGTACGTGATCATCTTCGATGCTATCGCATTCGTCGCAATGAAAGCGAGCTGATGCAACCACTTCTGCTCAGCGACGAGTTTGTTGCCCAACTCCTGAGGGACTTTCCTGACGTCCCACTCGTCCCATCTTTCCTACCGCCATCATCTAACCTAACATTATCGGTCTCGCAACCACTGCCATTGATACCATTACCATCATCAACGTCGTCGGTATCGTTCCCACCGTCATATCCGCCCGCCCACGGGCCTCGTTATCTGACCCTCGACGCTCCCTTTACCTGCAACTGGCTCTCCACGCACGGATTCATTGTGATGTGCAGTGCCCGCCTCTCCCAAGACCCCAAACAGGTCTGCTCTCATTTTCGCAACGCTCACGACATCCGCGGCAACGAAAAGGTGATCATTCCTTGTCAGTGGCGCGACTGCCACGTCGCGCCGATGCAACGCGGGAGCCTGATCAGGCATGTGCTGACAGTGCATTTGGGACTGACGAGGTGGCGCTGTGAGCGATGTGGGAAGGTGTTGTCGAGGAAGGAGGCGGCGCACGTATGCGTCGAGGATAAATGAGGCGCAGATTCAGGATGATATCTCTTGCAAACAAACACAGTCTAGATACGGAGACGTAAGAACTCCAGTCGAGCGGATATGAGACTGGAACTAAATACCTGGATCTGGGTTAGGATAAAGAATGTGATATGTATGGCTTACCTCCAGTCGGGTGGGTTCGAGATAGGAGGGAAAGCAGGAAAGCAGTCCCAGTGCTACTACTACGCGTAAGGTGCCAGCCCACTGTAGTTACAATAAACCTGTTGGCGCATGGATTCCAATCCGCGTCATCACTCGTCATAGATAGTCGTTCCGGATAGTCCCGGTCGAGCGTCGTATATCATCGTCTTCCCACCGTCTCTTTCCCTCTCATGTCGTAGTCGCGCGCTCTCTCAATCGAGTACCTCTCGTCCGTCATCCGTCCGTCCGCCGGGTCCTAACAAAACCATCTACGGGTTGTTCTTTACATACCAATACCTCTCCATTATTCTGTCCAAAGGATGATTTAGTTGCCTATTAATGGCATACCAAATATGACTTTGAGAACCTGGATTGTCGTCGACATATCACATTTCGGAATTTGGACTCGTTCATTCTGCCACTGACAGCAGGCTGAAGCTTGAGGCTCTTATGTAAATTACTTTTACTTTACTTTTTTTGGTCGAATCGTTTGGTCATACAAAAGTCTATCATTTTTTTAATGTGGCGTACGTGGCGCACGTATGTATACTATGCGTTTGACAGATGGTGTCAGTGTTCCGCAGATCGTCTGAGTGCCGACCCTACTCGGCCGACTCGGCTCTCGGGTACAGGAAAAAGGGGGAAGTAGGCACTTTTGTTCGATCGAACCAGCGGACGCTTGGCACTGTAGATATGTTCAGTGGCCGAAGCAACTTGAACTTGCGCAAGCCACCCTTCTCACTCCCCCGCTCGATGCCGCCCTACTTGCCCCTGACAGTCGTTCTTTAGCTCCCCAATTTTTCTGTTACAGGTATGTCAGCCCCACTTTCGTTCGTTACTGTCGAACTATTCATTACCTCAGTTGATCTTCGCCAACTACTAATCAGCATTTCAACACCACCCTACCACCTCGACCTCCGATCGAAATGGTGACGGCGGACATATTGAAAGCAGAAGTACCCCCAAACCCATCTATTGTTGTCCCTGAAGGCTTACATTCAACGTCGACGGCATGCAAGCGGCCATGAACACAATCGATGCTGCTGCGTCTTCAAATCGGTTTACCTGACATCTTTTGACCAAATAGAAATGGTCAACGTCGACGAACATGGACATTACCCGGAATAGCCATTTGATGCTTCCAACGACTCCGAAGCGAATGGCGGACGCTCCGAGTCGATGCATCCCCAAGGGCAAAGGAAAAAAAACTGCACTTTGATAGTGAGGCGTGAGAGGTGATTACTCAGCAGGTTCATGGCGTTGCATGTCGACCACCATGTCATTGAATATGATATATACAGCCAAGTACATAGAACTTCAGCTTAGTTCACCGTTCCGACCCGCTGTCATTTTCGGGCAAGTCACTCACTCCACCTCAACTTAATCCCCAAGCGATGCAAGATATCACTCGTGTTCATGCCTGGAGATCACCAGATGGTGGTGTGTCTGTTCCTGTACCTGATCTAGTTACTTCGTGTGTTCATTAACCGTCCTGATACCATCTGTGAATTGGCTCTGGTCGGGACTGGTTGGGACCGGTCCTGACCATCGGCTAGCAGCTAAGCGTAAAAAACCATCCTACTGATGACGTGTGTTCTTCGATATACACCTGCCGCGAATGAGATGCTGCTTCGCCCCAAGGTGTACTCAGAGCCCTTGTTACAAGATCATGAGTATCGTGCGGAGAAAAAGAAGACGACTAGACTCATCTCAAGGTATAGTCGTATGTGATGCCCAATTTCCAGAAGTTTCCTACTGGCTTACAGGACGATCGGACCTCCTGGTACGTGAAGGTTTTTTTGGGATTCAAAGAGCCAACGTGGGAAATAACACACAGTATTCCCTGATACATCTACGCAATTTCACATTTCTGACAACTGAAGATGAGGCTTTGTCACCCTATCGATGCAAATCGCTATCTTGGTTCCATCGTATTCGTCTATTCATCGCAAGTTTCTGCATTTCCCTCACCATATTTTAAATTTCTGATTGACGGGCCTACGTACGGGTGGCCTCAGAGTCCAACCGTGGACTCTGAAAGGTACACATACAGGACTTGGAAGCGACTGGGCCCATAAAGACGCCGGAGGCGATCACTTGGATACTCACTCGATCACGAGAATTTGTGCCGCTGAGATCAAACGAATGCAAACATGGTTCTGGCGCGGGATTGTTTGGGCCTGATGTACCTAGCTGCTTGGGTAATTCGGACGGCTTCACCGACTGTATGCCAGAGAACGGCACCTTCAGGTGTCTTCCTGGAGGTGACAAGGTACAAATTGTTGCAGCATTCAAGAGGTCGGCCCACTCCCTGTATTTGTGAGTGTGTCCAATTAAAATAAGGAGAAAGCGTGGACTGGGTGGCAAGAAGACCAGGCAGAGGTCGAAAAACCGTTCAGGGATGCATGCCAGAAGAAAAACAAAATATATCATGGCCCTATCTGCCGGACGGTCCAGTGGGTCATCGTCGGTCAAATCTTGTACGACTTTACGAACTTCTAGAGCTTCGATATCTAGCCCGAGGCAATTTTAGTGTCGAGGTCACCGCGAATATGCAGTCTTTCTTAGGAAGCCGACTTGCCCAATTCTACAAAGTTGACTTTGGGGATGAACTGTTGAACGAAATCAATGATATCTGCCAAGAGTCACGGTAACTAGTGTGTGCACCATACCCTCTGAAGGCGTCATTCCACAATGCTGTGAGAGGTTCTTGATAAACCTAAGTCAGTGACACATGAATAATATAAAACCCTGGTCTCCGGCGAGTTATCATTCCCCGGCGTGCTACCTCATGTTCATCTCGCTCGTCGTTTCAGCACGTCTGCTCGCTATTTAGAGTTAGTTCCATCATCCTGTTATATTTTGTTCGGATCCGATATCTAAGCCGAGTTAGTAGCAGATCCGAACATCAACCGGATAAGACTACGTCACTGGGGAACACTGCCAGTGAACCGCGTGATCAGAGAAACATATGGTTCAGTTGCTTGAAAAATCAAATAAAGTGACTACACGCTTACTAGAAGTCGGTAGAAAAGGTATGTTGACAGTTGTTCGGTGAGTAGGAAGATCTCATGGTTTGTCGTCGAACACACCAAGGTCTTGTGCCGTCGTCGCGGTCCTAACGTACATGTGCTCCACGCGCGGCTCTACAGAGTCTGCCGTGCCATGCTGACTTCTGTTTGATGGTGGCGTCTCGGATGTGATCCATGCTCAAAATAAATGGAATGTCAAAGATCCCCTTCTTTTTTTTCGGAAACTTCCCCAGTAGAAGTTGAAACTCTGAAAGTAATACAATGATAGCTGAAGAATAACACACCTATCAGACGAATATTTAGGTTTGGAAGGATAGTAAGAATCCCGTACAACGCGCATACCCTCGATTGGCATTCTTCCATGGCTGCCGATCAATGAACAAGTTGCAACAGGAGCGAGGTCCCCCGGGCCTCAGGTATTAATCAGGTGACTTAGCATCTCGTATTGTTCGTTGTTTGGGAACCGAGGATGCTGCTACTAGTACTACATACAAGCTCTCGAACGCCCGAAAAAAAAAACTCATGGAGGCCGACCGAGACCACTATTAAGCCTATATTGAGGTATTTATGTAACTCTCGTCGGAATGTTTTGTTTGCGTAACCCTCCGCTCAGCACGGTGAGGTTTCAAATTTTCAACGCCTATGATTAATTGATTCATCATTCACCATGAGAGAAAACATTGAGTCGATTGCTGTAGTTCGCCAATCGTATCCAACACATTCATAACACTATCGCACTCATCCAAGATGTATCGAATATCCGTTGACGATGCGACTCGATCATGCAATGGCGCTATGTAGCTACCAAACTTGTCCGGAGCGTTCAGAGTTTGTCGCCTCATGGACTTACAACATAACTATTCAACACGGATCGAGTGCGTGTCGAATCAAATCTTCTTAATTGTTTCACTAACCTATAAGTGGTTTAGCTGCCCTATTCATGAAGGTTTTCATGACAGAAATCGATAACTCGACCGAACAAGGGTGAGCCGGTAATATTCAGAATTACTGAAACCGCCTCCGTTGCATCCAACCTCGCGGAGCAACAACCCAGATGTGTTTTAAAACCCTCTGCGACCGGCCCCCGCTTTCTATTCATTTAGCTCCCTTCAGTTTGCCGAAGTGACTTCAGAGATCCACAGCCATTCGAAATATAACACCACCCGTACCGATTATCGTCGACCGTCATGCGTCACACTCATGAAGATATGCCTGACCCACTGTGCGTGATTGTCCTCGATGTTATCGCGTTCGTCGTAATGAAAGCGAGCTGACGAATTTCTGCTCAGCGACGAATTTCTTGCCCAGCTTACAAGGGACTTTCCTGACGCCCCACCACTATCTTTATCATCGCCCCCGGGATCATCAGTTTCGCTTTCGCTACCGCCGCCGCCATCACCGCCATCACCGTTATCACCGTCGTTGGCGTCATCAACATCGTTGCCGTTGTCATATACGCTTGCCCTCCACCGCCATCGGATCCCCGATGCTCCTCCCACCTGTAAATGGATCTCCACGCATGGTTTTGTTGTGATGTGTGGTGCCCGCCTCTCCCAAGACCCCAGACAGGTTCACTCCCATTTCCGCAACATCCACGACGTCCGCGGCAACGAAAAGGTGATCATCCCTTGTCAGTGGCACGACTGCTGCGTCGCGCCGATGCAACGCGGGAGCCTGATCAGGCATGTGCTGACAGTACATTTGGGGCTGACGAGATGGCGCTGTGGGCGATGTGGGAAGGTGTTGTCGAGAAGGGAGGCGGCGCATGTGTGCGTCGAGGATAAACGAGGTGCAAATTCGGGATAATCTCTCTCTCTGACCCTTTCTGCCCAAAGGATGGCTTGTTTTCAATGGAACATCGAGTATGACTTTGCAATTTCGTTTTCTTTTGGAATCACCCCATACCAAGTGTACTTAGTTGTAAACCCACGAGCATGATAGTCATATGCACCGTATGTACTCCAGATAACTTCTTCATGTGTAGGTATGTGGTGTGTGCCGGTCACTACCGTCGTGAATATTGTCTAGTTCAACCAGTTTTCCTCCTGTCTGTCTTTCCTGTTGTTGGCGACGGCTGCCAGCTATCACTAGTGTCGAAGCCATCCTTCCCTTACCCCGGGTTCCTCCGGCATGAAGGAGAATGCGAGGCAGAACGAGTGCGAAGGGGACAAATAGTCAGCCAAAAGGGGAAGGTAATCGACAAGAGGGCGATATGGATGTTACATAAGGCAGACTCGTGCTGTTTGTCTTTGTTCGTTCGACCCGCTGTTAGATAGAACGGAGGCTTCGATTCGATGCAGTAACGAGAACTTTAAATAGTGCGGACTGGTATGGGTAAGTATCGGAACCAACAAAAAATGACATAGCAAAAATGCTGAACAAGAACAAAGAACGGAAAAGGAGTTGAGACGGAAAGAAATTATAATGAATCAAAGAAGAAAACGGGAAGGAAAACGAAAGACAAAGGATAACGTGAACGGGGATCGTCGATCCGCTCGACAACATTTTTGTCACGCAAAAGTCGATCTTAATGTGGCGTACGTGGCGCACATATGCGTTTGACAGATAATGTCAGTGCTCCACGGATCGTCCGAGCGCCGACCCTACTCGGGTACGGGGAAAAGATAAGGCACTGGTTGGTCAATATTTCAATAACACAATTATGGATCAGCGGATGCCATTGGCAATAGAAGCCTACCTGGTACGGGCCATATGGCTATGCGAAGTAAGCGTCTCAGGTTCACCATTCAAGTCTCTATACTGTTGACGTCGTGAATGGTGTCCTGTGCGTAGATGAGTTCAAACAGCTGACCGGCCGACCCGTACGTCTCGGGCCAGAAATCCACGAAGACTGACTGTCGTCCGAGTGGGTCGTTAAGAGGTTGTGGCACAACATGGGTCGCTGCTGCATGCTGCGGCCTGAAATCCATGGTCGCTGTCTACCAGTGGAAAGGGAACAGGGGGCAGGCGTCCCGTACGCAGAGAAAAGACCAGGATGAAAAGTTCTAGTAAACTGCGTCAAGGAACGCGCTATTTACGGCGGGGCCACCTGCCACAGGGTGTTCATCGAACCGGCCTGGTTAACCCGCAAAGGCTTCCTTGCGAGAAGCCCAAAAATCGGTGCACTAACCTGGGAGTGTACTAGAAGGTGTGTATGCACCAAGACCAGACCATATCCGCTGCCGCCTCCACGGCAAATCACGAAGTAAGAGGAACGTGGTTATAAAGTGGCATGCATGTTGCTCGCCTACGATGAATTTGTGAGCATCGGAAGTAGTTTTCATTTGTTAATTTGATTTCTGTGGTGCTCTTGCAAGAATGGACGCTATTTGCCATTTGGAACCCCTACAAAGGCTGACGTAAATGTCACATGAATGTCACGCGCCGTCACGCACTCTCACGCAGCCTTTTCCATCTCTTTCGGCCCCTGTGCTCCTTCTACGCGTTGTTACTGACGATGCCCCCTGGAACGCCGTACCACTCCTTTGCACTTCCATACCCAATTCGCGTCGATAATTTTACGGACACCCTTCATGACTTGCCCCCACCGTACAACAGACCGCCCCTTCACCTCTTGACGCACACTCACTCGGACCACCTCCTCGGTCTCGCCTCAAAATCATTTGCATACCGCGTGATATGTTCCCCTGACGCGAAGGAAATGTTGCTTCGCCACGAGGTGTACGCAGAACGCTCGCTACACGACCATCAGTATCATGCGGAGAAAAAGAAGACATTTGGACATCTCAAGGTGGAACCGTACGTGATGCCCAATGGCCAGAAATTCTTCACTGGTTCAAGAGACCTTTTGGTATGTTACTTTTTCACTTTTTTCCGATCCAGTAACACCGACGCGGGGAATAGCACGCGATACCCCTCAACACACCCACGGAGTTCGACATTTCTGACAGCGAGACCGTGTCAATCACTCTTATTGATGCGAATCACTGTCCTGGTTCCGTCATGTTCGTCCGGCTCATTCCAATGGTGCACGTTTTCTTGACGCATTCCGACCTAGGTTTTTGATTGAAGGTCCTCGCGGGGCTGTGCTTCACACGGGCGACCTCAGAGCCGAACCATGGTTTCTCTCTTCGATCCAACGTAATCATTTTCTACAACCATATTTATCCAGCTCGCCAGAAGACCTACGAATATTTGTTGCACGCAGGGAGGGCACACATACGGAAGCGACTGGACTCGTAAAGACGCTCGAGGCTATCTACTTAGATACCGCCTGCTTACTCTCGCCAACCGTCGTACCTAGCAAGGTATGTTCGTGCCATTTCCCAGTTCACTGCCTGACTTCTCTTTCACCTGTCCCTTTGTGGCATTAGGAGCGTGCGGTTCAGGGCATCGTGGAATTGATAGCTCTATTCCCATCGAGCACGTACTTCTTCATCAATACTTGGACTTGGGGCTATGAAGACATTCTCAAGGGTATTTCACACGCGTTTCATTGCAAGGTGCTCAGTTTCGTTTCTAGCTTGCATGACCTACCCAAACTCTTTCCATGTATCCTGAATGTCTTGTTCTGTGTGGCGGTTTCGCTTATATTCCGCGCATATATGCAATGCTTACTGTTCTCGATGCCACAGGTTCACCTTGACCGATATAAACACTCGATTTATTCACATGGCTCGGATCCCTTTTTGCGTGCACTTGGTACACGTGATGCTGTTTCCACTCGATTTCATGCATGTGAACGATTTGATCGTTGCTCCTTCGTGGACGTGCCTCCCTATGACTATGGAACGAAAGGTGTCATAGCACCCTTTAGCAAAGAAGGAAAGAAAGTGGTCTATGTGAATGCAGTAAACATGAGTTGCGCTCGCTGGGAGGACTACCGAGCTAACGTTAAACGACGCGTCTTGAGAGGCGAAAACGTGGACTCGCTGGTAAGTCCTGGTGGAGCTTGGCGTTGGGAACCTCCATTTTCACTGATTATATGCGCTCGTCTCACGTTTGACAGCTCGTTCCTTTGTCTCGCCACTCGCCTCTCCCTGAACTAATGAACTTCGTGACGCTCTTCCGTCCACTTCGCGTCATACCAAACACGCTCGATCCGTCGTTGAACGGACTCGACTGGGGAGCTATGTCTAAAATGTTCTCTGGATGTCTCTCCCCGGCGTCGACGCCTGGCTCATTGACATCCGTCATGGCCCCTCCCTGCTCTCTGACATGTCATCCCGGCGTGGCCAATCTTCCAGGGCCATCTATAAAATACGACCTTAGGACGCTCTCTGCGTCGGGGGAGGGAGAACGCGTGGATACGGCATATTCAAATTTGACCGGCCCCGGTGACATTGCTGAGCAGTGGGGCGAAAAGGGCGGCAGGAGCGCGAAGATGGAAATACTAAATGCATGGATAGGTACCGGGAGACGAAAAGATCGCGGAAAGACGTATCGACGCCTTGACGAAGATGCAGACCAAGAGATGGACATGGCTGACCATGAACCGGTGGCTGGGCCCAGCCGACTAGCATCCCCACCCAGTATGGTACCTAGGACACCGAAGAGGTACGCATGGAGCGACAATGATACGGACTACTCTTCGGACGAGGGCGGGTCAGACGAACACGCGAGGATTGCCTGGAAGTTGTTCGGGGTTGGAGAGCCGGATGAGACGTGCAAGACATGGCCGTCGCCCTTGTCGCAGTCTCAGTCGCAAGTTCGAGGGGGGGTAGCGATCAATGTAGGGACGCTC
>JBBPLP010000882.1:0-11537 GCA_038089875.1 Fistulinella prunicolor
GAAACGTTCTCTTCCGACTAAGTAATGGCACCATTCTTGTAAGGCATGAATAACGGTCAAGAGTTCTTTGTCATAAATAGGGTAATTCTGTTCGTGGGAATCGAGAGAGTGTGAGTAGAAGGCACACGGCCTCCAATTATTGTCATCACATTTAATAGATAATACCGCGCCGGTGGCTATGTCAGAAGTGTCGGTTTCTACGCGCATTTCCTTCTTTTGATCCGGATAAGCCAGAAGGGGCGCTGTTGTAAATATCTTTTTGAGCATATCAAATGCGTTTTGTTGTGCCGGACCCCAGGTGAACAGCATATCTTTTTTTGTAAGGTCGTTAAGGGGACGAGCCACATGTGTGAAGTTTTCTATGAACTTGCAGTAGTAATTGCAGAGTCTGAGGAAGGCTTGCAGTTGTTTGAGCCGCGTGGGCGCTGGCCAATCCAATATTGCTTTCACCTTCTTTTCCTGCATCTCTACTCCGGCTTTCAACACTTGCATCCCCAGGAAGTCCACCTTTTCTGCGGCAAACGTGCATTTTTCTGGCTTGCAGAAAAGATTGTTGTCTCGTAGGCATTCGAGAACTTCGTGAACCAGCGCCTCATGTTCTTTTTTGTTTTTATTTTTGGAAAAGATGAGAATGTCGTCGAGATAAATAATGACAAAGGCATAACAGTCGTTAAATATGTCGTTCATCATGTTTTGGAAGGTGGCTGGGGAATTGCAAAGACCAAAATACATGACGATGGGCTCATAAGCACCGATGGGGGTAACGAAGGCGGCTTTCCATTCATCGCCTTCTTTGATGCGTACGTTATTATACCCCCATTGTAGATCTAGAGCCGTAAATAGATCAGCACCTTTGAGGCGATCGACCAAAGAAGAAATGAGGGGGAGGGGGTATCCGTTCTTGACGGTTCCTTCATTTAAATAACAATAGTCCATTACGAGTCTTTTGTCCCCTGTCTTCTTTGGTATGTAAAAGACCCTTGTCCAATTCCTTAGATAAATATGTACGTAATTCGTCCATGTCCGTATCAGAAAGTGGAATAACACGACCCTTATGCAGAACGAAGTCCGGCTTGAGATCTATTGCGTGATCCCAAGGTTTTTGTTCCGGCATTCGGGCCGCGGATTGTTCTGAAAAAACTTCTAAAATATTGTGAAAGGCCTGAGGCACCTTATTACGTAAGTCCGGCTCCAGAGCTCGTAGATGAAGAGTGTCCATGGAATAAGTGTCCAAAGATTCTGCTATTGCTTTACAGTAAGATGTACATCGTCCGAATTCTAGTTCCTTTTTAACCCAATCAATCTTGGAGTTGTGTCGATGGAACCAGTCGTACCCTAAGATGATGTTGTGGGTACCTAGATCGGTAACGAATGCTTCTACTGCTTCATAATGTCCATGGACCTCCATAAAGAAAAGGGCTTTCCGAGTTATGTCACCATGGGAGCTCGCGGTCCCATCAGCGTTCATTACCCGTACTGGCGAAGGAAGTTTCCGAGTCATAATACAGTGGGTATTCACAAAAACATTGTCTATGAAAGTATTGACCGCTCCTGAGTCAAGCAGCGCTCGGGTACTGCGAATACGCCAGATACCATTGACCGGGTACTTGCATCGAATGATCGGGCTGAATTCGGCACGACCAATGATGTTGGTGGAGAGGGGTCTTAGAATGGTTGAAGGGGTTTTGTCCATACAAGAAGAAGATTTATTTAGTCCGTGAGATAACAGGGAATTAAGCACTCTATTTTTTGATTCCGGAGCCGAGCTGCTAGCGGACTCCCTTACGGAATTAGGAGAGGAAAGTACACGAGAAAAAAGAGTATCGAGCATAGTTACATAAGGGTCGTTGTCCTCTGACAGGTGTGGACGGTCGTGAGATACCGGGCGTTCTTTAGACTCAGCTCCAACCGGCATTGACAAACCATTGTTGCCGTCTCCACTGATATCCCTTTCACCCTGTGCTGAAGCACCATAAGGTTTCGCTCAGGGTAACCCAGCATCTAGGCAGTGAGTTGGAGTAGCACCACGCAATGGGTAATCCCTCACGATTGTTCTCGCACCGTCATTGATGCCACACGGTGCATAGGTCGTGGAAAGTTGACCGGCCATCATTGCCTTATCATGTGCCAGACGCTCACTTTCCCAGATGACACAAGTATCGTCTCCTGTTGAGCAACTAGGACCCTGAAATGGAGAAAGTTCAGTTGCGTCTGTGTAGTCCATAACTGTAGATGTAAGAGAAGAAAAAGAATTAAAAAAACTAAGGTCCTTGGGACCACTGACACCCTTCTTATCAGTGATCATTGTCCTTTTAAAGCATCGGCTGCCTTGTGCCTGGCTTCTACAGCCAACTTGTCTCTCTGGTAGGCCTCAGCCTCTTCGTTCATGTACGCCGCGCGATGGTGAGTTGTCGCGGGCGGGGTAGGGGTGGCAGTATTATAACCCGCTGCGCTGGGGTAGGAGGGAGTCGGAGGGTACATATTATTTACGGCCTGAGGCACCGTGTTAGGAAGGGGGGTCTCCACCCAGTGTTGTTCCATTGCCCCCGTCACAGGGTCTTGGAACCATTGCTCGCGTACCCAAGTCTGGGCGTGATGTTGTGTTTGCCCATTAGGGCGGTGACGGGGGTTCTGGGGACAATCGGGCTTGATGTGGCCAACCTGACCACACAGGAAGCAGGTGCGTGTCTCTGGTCGGGCCGGTTGGACGGCACCAATATCCATGGGTGCTCCACAACCTGGTTGCGTACCAGTGGGAGTAAAGCGGGGGGCGGAGTGACCCGGGGGAAGGGGGAGAGGACCATGCGAGTATTGTCGTGGGGGAAAGGATGGTGGGTGATACCCTGAATTGGCAGGGCGGAATGAGGACAGGGAGGCGTTGTAGGCAGGACGACCTGTCTCAACTTGCATTTGCTCGAAGGTTCGACTGAGCTGTCTAAATGCCGCACACATCTCTTCTATGGTGCCTGCGCGTTTTTGATGCAAATTGTAGTTATAGTAGATCTTGTAGTCTACTGCCTTTTTTAACAACTCCATTTCGTGTCCTTCCTCTACGTCGGCCTCATACGCACAGATCTCCCATTTTTCGAGGAAGGAGTCGATTGGCTGTGTGCCTTGTTTCATGCCTTGGAGGTGACGGAGGGACTCATGCTGCATGATGTCTATGCGGAAATGATCTTTGATTGCGATCTGTAGCGCATCCCAGGTGGGCCACGCCAGATCTCCTTTTGGCTCAACCAGGGTGGTGAGCTCGCCTATGGGTAGAGGTGATTCTTCATCCTGTAAGTGCCTTTCGATCATAACCTGGGCATAGCCCGCGGCTTCATCTTTCATGCAGGTATAGACCGCCATGCAACGAGTGCGATTGTTTTGCCATTTCTGGGAGGCGACCCATACCTTGATCTTGGCCCACCAGAGCCTAAAGTCCTTGCGTTTACCGGCCCACTCGCCTGGGTCGGCAATCTTCTTTGTGATGTCATTCCTTTGGTCGACGAGGACCCTTTCGAGGGCTTTGATGAGCGCCTCCATTGTGGTGTTGCGGGGGAGAGAGGAAGAGGTGGGGTCGGACATTGCGGATCCTGTTGAAACTTATGTTTCTTTTATTCATTTATATTCGCCTTTCATCCCTATTGATTAGATTAAATCTGTCAGTGGTTCCAGACCATTAATATGACTGGAATTACATAGGTAAGTCTAGACCCTTCTATCTTTGTCATGGTCTAGACTCTTGTCATCTTATATGATATATAATCACACCACTATGGCGTGATATGATAGTATTGATAGTGACCTATAGCGTTATTCGCTCTTATCTTCTTATCACTTATCTTTCTATCTTTCTATCGGATGATTATCCTCATTCAGGTGAACAGTAAATAGATACATACATTCACTGTTCACTATATAAACCGAGCCTTACAGCTCGGATAATTTAAGCCCTCTACAACCATCCTTTACTCAAAGAGACTGAGTGCTTGAACTAGCTAAAGACTAGTTTATATCATTGCTATCAACATTGAGTGAGTATTCTCCACTCAGGGTTATATACTACCTTCTTCATTGTTGCACTCTGCCTTAGAAGCCACCGCTTCTAAAGATCCTAACGATGGAATGGGGGTGACGGATCCTGTGGAGGGAGGAGAGTAATCAGCCACTTTGCGTAGAGATGACTTACATGTAGATACGACACGAGCATATCAGAGGGTGGGTAGAATGCGTGGAGGAAACGGATATGCTTGGCTACGGCACGCAGGAATACTGCCCGGAATCAGTTGTGATGTTAATCGGTGATCACAAAAACCATGGGACCAGATGTATCGTGTATCCCTACACGCTGGGTCGACAAGCACCACAGAACCGCCCCTAGTGCACTATGGGGGATAGCAACTTTATCCTTATTTATCAAATGGCAGACGACCGTCACACACAGCGCAGAAGCTGCTACAAACGTTTACCAGGTGTTTGACCTGTCTCTGTCGAGGCGAGAAGCCTATGCTCTACCGCTAGCATGCGTTCAGGTGGGAAAGACCGCACACCTGAAGGAAATGGAAGAAAAGAAACGTGTAACGATGTCCCCGCTTATGCCTACGGTCCGGCAGTCGTATACAGTCTTGACCAAGTGTTACACTCTCAACAAGTTAAGGGTTTAGCACCGATGGCGGACCGTTCTCAAGCTAATGATGAGCAAGGCAAAGGTGATGGTGAGAGAGGAGGCAGGACCTGATGAGCTCAATACCCTTATGTGCGAACAAAGAGGGCTAAGAACTGAATGGTCAAGACTAGAGGGAATCCAGCTTGAACAGACGGGTTTATATATTGTAACAGTTTGCGCACAGACCATGCTGTGTACTACTATACATGGAAGTATTAAAGAAGAGAAGGAACGGAGATTAAGTACATGAGGTATGATGTCATAGATAAGAGATAAGAGTCTAGACCCGTCACGTGATCTGGGTCTGGGCTAAGTCATGTGATCCATGTCAGGTGATCGGACAGGGGTAAAGTCACATGACCTCGAAAAGATAGGGTTAGGTGTAGAAAATAATTAGGTTTAGAAAAGTTAGGTTAAAGTGGAGCGTAGTGCGTAACAATAAGCAGGGCCATTGTTACACATTTTTCATTCTTCCCTTCCTTCGGGTGCGCAGTCTTTCCCGCCTGAACGCACGCTAGTGTTATAGCATAGGTTTCTCGCCTTGATAGAGACAGGTCAAACACCTGGTAAATGTTTGTAGCAGCTTCTGCGCTGTGTGTGACGGTCGTCCACCGTTTGATAAATAAGGATAAAGTTGCTATCCCCCATAGTGCACTAGGGGCAGTTCTGTGGTGCTTGTCGACCCAGCATGTAGGGATACACGATACATCTGGTCCCACGGTTTTTGTGATCACCGGTTAATGTCACAACTGATTCCGGGCAGTATTCCCATGTGCCATAGCCAGGCATATCCGCTTCCTCCACGCATTCTACCCCTCCTCTGATACGCCCGTGTCGTATCCAATTGTGAGTTTCTATTACGAAAAGTGGCTGACTACTCTCCTCCTTCCACAGGATCCGTGACTCCCATCCCCTCACTAGGATCCGCAATGTCTGACCCTGCAGCCTCCTCCTTTCTCCCCCGCGACGCAACAATGGAGGTGCTTATTGAAGCCCTCGAAAGGGTCCTCATCGACCGAAGAAATGATATCACAAAGAAGATTGCTGACCCAGGCAAGTGGGCCAGTAAACGCAAGGACTTCAGGCTCTGGTGGGCCAAGATCAAAGTATGGGTTGCCTCCCAAAAATGGCAGAACAATCGCACTTGTTGCATGGCGGTCTACACCCGCATGAAAGATGAAGCCATGGGCTACGCCCAAGTAATGATCAAAAGGCACCTATGGGATGAAGAGGCTCCCATGCCTGTAGGCGAGCTCACCACTCTGGTAGAGCCAAAAGGAGACCTAGCGTGGCCCACCTGGGAAGCGCTCCAGGTCGCAATCCAAGATCATTTCAGAATAGACATCATGCAGCACAAGTCCCTCCATCAGCTTCAAGGCATGAAGCAAGGATCCCAACCAATTGACTCCTTCTTGGAGAAATGGGAAATTTGTGCCTACAGTATGAGGCCGACGTCAAGGAAGGACATGAAATGGAGCTCCTAAAAAAGGCAGTAGATTACAAGATCTACTATAATTACAACCTGCACCAGAAATGTGCAGAAACAATCGAAGAAATGTGCACCGCCTTTAGGCAACTCGGTCGCACCTTCGAGCAAATGCAGGTTGAGACAGGTCGCCCCACCTACAACTCCTCCCCATCCTCGTTTCGCCCTGCCAATTCAGGGTACTGCCCACCATCCTACCCCCCATGACAGTATTTGTGTGGTCCCCTTCCTTCCCCTCTGGGTAACTCCACCCCCCACTTTACTCCCACCAGTGTCCAACCCAGTCGTGGAGCCCCAATGGACATAGGTGCTGTCCAACCAGCCCGCACTGACACACGCACCTGCTTCATGTGCGGTCAGGTTGGCCATATTAAGCCTGACTGTCCCCAGAACCCCCGTCGCCGCCCTAACAGGCAAACGCAACATCGCGCCCAGACATGGGTATGTGAACAATGGTTCCAAGACCCTGTGACGGGGGAAATAGAGCAACACTGGGTGGAGACCCCCCTTCCCAACACAGCGCCTCCAGCCGTAAATAACATATGTATATCCTCTGACTTCCTATCCCGGCACAGCGGGTTACAATACTGCCACCCCCACACTGCCTGCGACAACTCACCATCGTGCGGCATACATGAACGAAGAGGCTGAGGCCTACTGGAGAGACAAATTGGCTGTAGAAGCCAGGCACAAGGCAGCTGATGCTTTAAAAGGACAATGATCACTGATAAGAAGGGTGTCAGTGGTCCCAAGGACCTTAGTTTCCTAAATTCTTTTTCTCCTCTTACATCAACAGTTACGGACTACATAGACGTACCTGAACTTTCTTCTTTCCAGGATCCAAGTTGCTCAGCAGGAGATGGCAATCGTGCTGTCCGGGTAAGTGAGCGTCCGGCATGTGACAATGCAGTGATGGCCGGTCAACTATCCATGACCTATGAACCGTGTGGCATCAATGACGGCACGAGAACAATCATGAGGGATTACCCATTGTGTGGTGCTACTCCAACTCGCTGCCTAGATGCTGGGTTACCCCGAGCAAAACCTTATGGTGCTTCGGCACAGGATGAAAGGGATATCAGCGGAGATGGCAATGATGGTGTGTCAATGCCGGTTGGAGCAGAGTCTAAAGAGCGCCCGGTATCTCGCTGCCTGCCAAACCTGTCAGAGGACGAGGATCCATTTATTACTTCTCTCGATATTGTTTTCTCTTGTGTACTATCTCCACCCAATTCCGTAAGGGAGTCTGCTAGCAGCTCGGCTCCGGAATCAAAAAATAGAGTGCTTAATTCCCTACTTTCTCACGGACTAAATAAATCTTCTTCTTGTATGGATGAAACCCCTTCAACTATTCTAAGACCCCTCTCCGCAAACATCATTGGTTGAGGTGAGTTCAGCCTGATCATTCGATGCAAGTATCCGGTCGATGGTATTTGGCATATTTGTAGTACCTGAGCCTTACTTGATTCAGGAGCGGTCAACACTTTTATAGACAATGTCTTTGTTAATACCCACTGTATTATGACTCGGAAACTTCCCTCGCCGGTACGAGTAATGAATGCCGACGGGACCGCGAGCTCCCATGGTGACATCACTCGGAAAGCTCTTTTCTTTATGGAGGTCCACAGACATTACGAGGCAGTAGAAGCCTTCGTTACCGATCTAGGTATCCACAACATCATTTTAGGGTACGACTGGTTCCACTGACACAACCCCAAGATTGATTGGGTTAAAAAGGAACTAGAGTTCAGACGATGTACTTCATACTGTAAAGCAATAGCAGAATCATTGGACACTTACTCCATGGACACACTTCATTTACGGGCTCTGGAGCCTGATTTATGTAATAAGGTGCCTCAGGCCTTTCATGACATTGTGGAAGTTTTTTCCGAACAATCCGCGGCCCGAATGCTGGAACGAAAGCCTTGGGATCACACCATAGATCTCAAGCCGGACTTCGTTCCACGTAAGGGTCATGTTATGCCTCTTTCAGATACGGACATGGATGAATTACGTACTTATTTATCTAAAGAACTTGACAAAGGTTACATACGTCCGTCAAAGTCGCCGCAAACGGCGCCCGTCTTCTGCATTCCAAAAAAGACTGGGGACAAACGACTCGTCATGGACTATCGTTATTTAAACAAAGGGACCGTCAAGAACGGATATCCTCTTCCCCTCATTTCCTCTCTGGTCAATCGCCTTAAAGGTGCTGATCTATTTATGGCTCTAGATCTTTGATGGGGATACAATAACGTACACATTAAGGAAGGTGATGAATAGAAAGCTGCATTCGTCACTCCCATCGGCACTTACGAGCCTGTCGTCATGTATTTTGGCCTCTGCAATTCCCCGGCCACCTTTCAAAACATGATGAACGATATATTTAATGATTGCTACGCCTTTGTCATTATTTATCTCAATGACATTCTTATCTTCTCCAAAAACAAAAACAAAAAAGAACATGAGGTGCTGGTCCACGAAGTTCTTGAATGCCTATGAGACAACGATCTTTTCTGCAAGCCAGAAAAGTGCACATTCGCCGCAGAAAAGGTGGACTTCTTGGGGATGCAAGTGTTGAAGGCAGGAGTAGAGATGCAGGAAAAGAAGGTAAAAGCAATATTGGATTGGCCGGCACCTACGCGGCTTAAACAACTTCAAGCCTTCCTCGGACTTTGCAACTATTACCACAAGTTCATTGAAAACTTCGCACACGTGGCTCGTCCTCTTAATGATCTCACGAAAAAAGATACACCATTTACCTGGGGTCCGGCACAACAATCTGCATTTGACATGCTCAAAAAAATATTTACCACGGCTCCCCTGCTAGCATATCCGGATCAAAAGAAGGAGATGTGTGTAGAAACCAATGCTTCAGATATAGCCACCGGCACAGTCTTATCTATTAAATGCGACGATGACAATTGGAGGCCCTGTGCCTTCTACTCACACTCTCTCGATTCTCACGAACAGAATTACCCTATTTATGATAAAGAACTCCTTGCCGTCATTCACGCCTTACAAGAGTGGCGACACTACCTTGTAGGAAGAGAACGCTTCAAAGTCTGGACAGACCACAAGAACCTAGAGTTCTGGAAGAAGCCACAAGATCTCTCTCAACGACAGGCAAGATGGCACACCTTTATGCAGGAGTTCAATGCTGTCTTTGTTTATAAGCCTGGAAGTTCCAACGGCTGAGCCGACACCTTATCACGACGTCCTGATCATGGAGATGCTGCTGAGGATATCAACAAAGGCGTCACGGTACTTCCCGAGCATTTATTTATCAATAATGTTTCCCTTTCTTCCTCATTCATAGATAAAATAATAAAAGAAACACAAAAAATGTCAAAAGAAGACTTCGGCGACTTCTCTTATTCACTCAATGACGAAGTTTTCATTAATAAAAACAAAAAAATCTTTGTCCCGAACTCTTTACAAATAGAACTTCTAACTTTATGTCATGATTCCCCTATAGGAGGACATGCAGGTGAAACCTGTACTTATCGCTTGCTTGTATGATACTTCTCCTGGCCTGGCGTCAAATCCTTTGTAGCTAATTATGTAAAAAGTTGTCAGGGTTGCACCCTTACAAAGGTTACCACCAAAGCACCCACTGGCAAACTCATTCCTCTCCCTATTTCCAATCGCCCGTGGTGCGACATTTCCATTGATTTTGTTACCGGACTACCCCTATCTAATTCTTATGATGCTATCTGTGTTATTGTTGATCGATTTTCCAAAGAGGTAGTTTACGTTCCTTGCTCCACTTCTATTTCTTCCCTCAGTTTAGCCAAGCTATTCCATGACAATGTCTGGTGCATTCATGGCCTTCCCTCAACGATTGTATCGGATCGAGGTCCACAATTTGTGTCAGAATTCTCAACACAGCTTTGCAAACTTCTTGGCATCACACAGAAGATCAGCACAGCCTACCATCCTCAAACGGATGGACAAACCGAATGTATCAATCGTGAAATGGAGACGTACTTACACACATTCATGGCAAAGAAGCAAGAAGATTGGGCGAACTGGATCAAAATAGCCCAATTCCATCACAATAACTCGCTCTCTTCAGCCACCAAAACAATACCTTTCGCCATCACCAGGAATTACTTTCCACGTCTCGGGTTTGAAGGCACGTCTTCTTCGCTAGCCGGCTCTTTCACCAAAGAAGCCGGTAAAGCCTATACAGAAGTCTGCGAAGCATTGGAGCGTACTCATGAACGTATGATTCACACATCAGATAAAAAGAGATCTGATGCACCCAAGTACGAAGAGCATTCACAAGTCTGGCTCTCAACGGAGAACCTTAAACTCCCATATACAGCTCGCAAACTCACACAGAAATGGATCAGACCTTATAAGGTCAAACGTGTGTTACCCAATGCGGTCGAATTACATCTCCCCTCAAATCTTCGGATTCACCCAACAGTCAACATATCGCATGTGAAACCATACTGTGATACACTTCCTGGACAACCACTCTTATGTCCCGACCTGGCAATCATAACCGAGGATCGCCAGGAGGAATACAAAGTTGACTTTATTGCCGCTTCACAGCTTAAATGGGGCAAATTGGAGTATTTGGTTCATTGGAAAGGATGGGACGAAACTGATCGAACATGGGAACCAGCAACAAACCTAGCCAACTCAAAGGACGCCATCAACGACTATCACCATGCCCACCCATCCGCCCCTCAACCCCTTCGTGGTCTCTCCAATGCTGACTTCTATTCTCTTTTTTATAATGTGGGCCTTCATCATGGTACCTGTTACGAACACGATCGTAACCCAGCCCCTATCCTATTACTTTTGACTTTCCCTAGTCTTGACGACTACTCAAGAGCCCTTGATGGACTTAGATGATTACCAGAAGTTTGATCATGTGACTTGTCACCTGATCCGGGCTAGATCCCATGTCATGAGGCCGCGCCTCATAACCCCTGTCTCATAGAGATCTGCGATCTCTTATTCCTAGTCACAGAAGTGCTGTGCACTTCTCTCCCATTCTACATGTGCTTGTAGCATGTTCAATCACTGAAGCACTGGTATGCTTCCTTTCCATTCTGATGCCTTGAGGACGTCACCTTTCTTTCATGGTTGCTTGGCTATGCCACAGCCTTTCCATTGATGAGCATGCTTGCAGCATGTCTCTAATTCTTATTTCATTGATACATGCGCGATGCGCATGTCCACAGCTTTACATGCCTTAGGTGCATGTAGTGTTCCCTTAGATAGGAGTACATCTACATATAGATTAGACATACACATGGACACATACGTAGTTAGTATATAAGACCTAGAGGACTCAGGAATGGTTCCCCATTCTTGATCTCTTCGAAGTCCTTCCCCTACTGTGAAGTAGTACTTGCCTAGTGCAATACAGAAGTTTCCCCC
>JBBPLP010000883.1:0-11523 GCA_038089875.1 Fistulinella prunicolor
GTTGTAGCCAAGGGTCAGTACTACATTTTCTCACACTAAAGCTAAGCATAATTCCCACGTGTGATTGCAGTGCGCTTCGCGCACTGCATTAGGTTTAGTTATTGCAAGGGTTTATGGAGTCACTGTAAGTTACAGGTGGCAAAACGATAATTGCTTCTGACCTGTTGCGTGTATCAGATACGTTGTCGACTCCACAAGATAAACAGCAGCTGGACAAGGATAAGGGAAATCCGCCCCAGGAATCTCAGCGTCGGACACTTTCAGATCACTTAGAAGACGCGGTTCGTGGATATGTTTTCAACGAAATGCCCTTCCACCTCATCCACTTGCGGAGCGCCCAGCTGTGCCACAGCCGGACCGTGATTGAACATATCCTCCGTATCTTGAGTGCCCTAACTGAGCAAGATCTTCCAGAGGACCTGAAAGACTCTCTTCTCAACCCAGTTCCTTCTTTCGAAGATACCATAAACATTCACAAGTTCATCCGCGATCGGTTGAGATACGCCATCTTATCTGATGAGTGGAGCGACTTCATGTCGACACCCCCCTACGGCGACATCCCCCGCCCAGCACTTGCTGAAGACAGACCTAGTCACTACAACGTAGCCAAGTTTTGTGATATCGCCCGGAGTTACGGGATGGAATACGCATGGGTTGATAGCTGTTGCATCGATAGGCGGAACGAAGTAGAGATGAATCGATCAGTCCGCTCGATGCACCGATGGTATGCCAATTCATCCATCTGCATCGCCCACTTGGCGGACTCGACATCCATCGAAGATCTAAGCCGAGACACTTGGTTTCGCAGAGGGTGGACTTTGATGCAGTTGTTGGCACCGGAACGGCTCAAATTTTACGACAAGAGGTGGGACCCGTTGACCAATCACTTGAACGACAAGCAATCGCTAGAAATACTAGCTGCCATTGAAAACGCGACGTCAATCTCTCCCCTAGAACTTTGGCATTTCGATCCTCAGCCCCCTGATACATACCAGATCAGTAAACGCATGCGCTGGGCTGCAGAACGATGGACATCACAGGAAGAGGATAGAGCGTACTCCCTCATGGGGGTATTTGGTGTCTCCATGAATGTCCACTATGGAGAAGGTGGACCGTGTGCGTTTGCGAGGCTCTTCAAGAAGATCGTGGACCGGTCAAATAGTCCGGAAGTGGTCAACTGGGTAGGGATCCCAGAGGACAGCTTGAGTCTGACAACGCTCGGCTACCCTTGTTCTCCTGACGCTTTCATCGGGAGCAACGACCTTGTCGGACTCACCCGGGAGGAACCTATCTCGTTCGACAACCACGGTTTGTCGATCAAGCTCTTGATTCTTCCTGCGACACTCGTTACGTGGGAGACGGTCGTCGCCTTTTGGAGGTGCTTTGAAGCCCAGGTTCGAGTCTCGTGCATCAGACGCTTCAAACCAGACGATCCACCCGAGGGAAGCAAACTGGAATATGCTCTCGGCGGACAATGTAGACGTCAGGGGGACTTGATTGAAGCTCTTCTCCTTTATCGGGTCGTCCCTCCGAGTGTTTCCGCTCCAAGACATACACTCTCATGGAGGACGGTCCGTCGAGAGGGTTGGAGAAAGATTCCTACGCGGTCATTTGTTAGGCTAGAGCTCAAGGACACCGACCTTCCGGCTGGTCAAAAGTGGGAAGACTATGTAAAAAGGGTTGTACTTTAGCATCGAAGTCATCGGACTCTCTGGCTACTTTTTCGGACTTGTGGCCACTTTCTCTACTCCGCTCGTCGACCCGAGCCCTGAACTAAACAAACTGCATGAAAAGCTGATTTAGAAAGTCATAACTATGCGCTAAAGTTGGATTATTTCTCTAGATCTCAGTCTTACAACGAACGTAGCTTGTCTACATAATTTAGAATGACCCAAGACGAAGCTCTACTCGCCCCCTGAAAACAACCCCACCGACACCCAATAATCGACCCACTGCCTCGCGTCGCCCGCAGAGAGCGGCCCGAGCGTCCGCATCGTCTCGCTCACCCGCTGAGCCACATCCGTCGCGAAGCGCGTGTACCCAGCTGCTTCCTCCTCTTCCCCACCCAATCGATCCGACGCACGTCGTCGCGTCGCGTCATCGTTCTCCGCCAACGCCTTCATAAACCCGACCAACTTGATCGCAGGCTGCCAATAGTCGCGTCCAATGAGAACGACACCCACGTGCGATCAGACAAGGAAACACGCACCACGCGCCGTATAGTCGCTTCGTCCGCGTCCACCGCACACTTGCTCAACCGCGCGACCCACTCGCTGAACGGGATCAACGGGAGTGGGGACGTCGTCAGGTGGTGCGTCTCGTGAACCGCTTCGCTGATAGGCTGCATGACCGACGCCCACGTGACTGGTCGCGGATGCACCAGGTTCACGGCCAGCGGCGGCGGCGCGTCCGCGAATGCCACGTCCAAGATCGCATTCGAGACCGCGTGCGGCGGAAGCCATGATGTCACCTCAAATCAAACGTGAGTCCAAACCGTGTTCGAATGCCGACTGGGGGAGGACTTACCCCGTGGGCGTCAGGGAGGGCGCCCAGCGCGACACTCGACTTGACGATGATGGGTATCCAGTCCGTCGTGGACCATGCCCCCCGCGGTGCACCACCCGTGATCTGCCCGATCCTGAACGAGGTCGCAGGTAAACCGCTCATCGCGAGGATCTGTGTACGTGATGAGAACGTTGCCGCAAGTCGAAGCGCTTCGCGTACGCACCCGCTCAGACACATACTTGCTCGCACCATACCCAAGTCCGACGGCCACCCCCGCATCCACCTGTACCTCTTCCGGGAAGACCCCCTTGTTCATATCCCATCCCTGCGCCGACGCGATCGACGACGTGAAGAGGAACCGCGGTCTCGGCCTCGACGACACGGATGACGCCCGAGCGAGGTCGATCAGGTGCCGCGTTCCCCGGACGTTCGACTCGAACGACGCCAACGCGAGATTGAAATCGAGTCGCCATGCGTTGTGGATGACCACCGTCACCGAGTCGCGAAGCTCGCCGTACGTCCGGTCGTCAAGCGAGAGACGTGGCTGCGCCGCATCACCCTCGACGTAGATCAGCTTCGGAGAGTCCAGCACGGTGGTATCAAGTCCGCGGTCGACGAACGCGTCGCGCTGTCGCTGCTGGATCGTACCTCTCTTTGAAGGCCTGTTGAACGCATACACGACCGCAACGTCCTCGCGGTTCAACAAGGACGCCAGCAGATACGAACCCAACCCGCCCGTCGACCCCGTCAACAAGACGACATGACGATGGTGGATCGCATGGACACTCTCCGGCACCCCATCGCCCACAAGACCGGCAGCGTACTTGGAAATCATGTTTTCAATCTCGGTCTTGATATCGGGCGGGGTAGGTGAAGAAGCGTCTTGGCCGGCCACGCATTGAATCAAGTAGCTCGCAAGTCGCTGAAGTGTGGGGTTCGCAAAGATGACGTTCTGACCGATCCGAGAGACTGCCTCTCGAATCGCCTTGTCTGGCGAAGCACCCAACGACCCGAGGATACGGTTCTTGAGGAACGTAGACGACAAACTGCGATAGGTATGAGCATCGTTTCAGCAATGTGTTCCAGAATGAATGAGACAGACCTGTCAAATCCCTGCTCGAAGACGTCCGTGTCGACCTGGACGGGTTTCCCCGCATTGACGGCCGTCGCATGCACCATTAGCCAATTCTCAACCTCAGTTTGAGACCAGGAATCCGGGAGCGGGACATCGATGCCAGCCTTGGTGCTCGTCTCCACGGACTCGTACCTGCACACATGCCATGAACACGAAATCAAGCAAGACCGATCCGAGCCACACGTACAGCGCATCCACCTCCGGTTCATACAGTACCAACGTCGCCTTCTTGATCACCGTCCCTTTTCCGGCGCGCACCATGGGTCTATCCCTGCTCGTCACCAAGATCATCTCTTTGAAGATCCGGCTGAACGCGGGCGCGCCCTTGTTGGCCTCTTCGACTTCCGGCCTGGCGAATAGGGGTCAACATCGAGCCTCCGATGGGGACGAAGCGAGATGAAATGAATACACACCAAATCTTGTTCCTGAACTCAGCCACCTGTTTTTCGTCCGTAACGTCGATCGCATACTCTGGTCTCGGTTCGAGGAGGACCCCCGTCTGGTTCCGACCACGTCCAAACATGCACACGCCAGACACAAAAGGGCTCGATCCGATCACTATTTCCATCGGTGCTGGCACGGTCTTCTCGCCCGACGAATGAATCAGGACGTCGTCTAGTCTGCCGACGCTACACGCCAACGCCAACGGTGAGCACAGCGGCAACGGTCCGCGTGAGAGCACGACGCACATTTTGTACAGCCCTTCGATGGTGGGGTGTTTGACGAACGCGTCCGAGGTCGCGTACCCCTTGACGTCGGGTAGATTCTCGACGGACACCTGATGCGTTGGGCAACTCTGCACCCCGTACATGAAAGCACCGGCTGTCAGCTCCGCCATTACCTTGGGACGTTCACGCCAAACGCACGCACCAACACCTGACACTCGTACGTCCCATCCCCTTGTGCCACCCATCGTATGTCCTGATTCGGTCCAAACCGTATCCAGTCCCAAAGGTTCCGTTCGCCGGGACTCCGGAGTATGTAGGTGATCGGACCAAACTCGGTCGCACCATACATCGACGAAAGTTTAATTCCTGCAGCGACCAGTGCGTCCCCCGTCTTTTGTGAGAGTGGCCCACCAGCAAACCCCTGAAAGGAACCGATTTGTTTGGGACGAGAAGAAACGATTGGCGAAAACGTACCACATATTTGAGCCCACTGAGCAATTGGACGACGTCTGGCGAGGTCGCCCATTCCTCCAAGAATGCAGGGATGACGATGAGCGCGTTCGATTTGGTCCGCTGAACGATGTCGATCGTGCTTTGGGGATTCGCGATGGCAGGGGCTGCTGTGGGGTCGTGGTAAGATGTGGGGGCATAGACGGCCACATTCGTCACGGATGCGATGGGACAAAGTAGCTGTGCCTGAATGCCGAGTGTATGGAACGCCGGGAGGGATGCAGCACCGACTCGAATCTCCTTGAGGAAATCGATGTGCTCTAACACCGAGGCTAATCCAAAAGGGTTAATAGTTGTGATACATACAGGGGCGTGACTCACGCGTGATGCACCAGTGAAAGGCGGTCAAATAAGTGATTGGGATGGATTTCGGGAACCCTGTGCTCCCCGAGGAGTGCAGATAGTGCATGATCGCGTTGTTGGCGGGTCGTTGGCTCGCATTGGGATAAGGCACGAAGGCATCGCTCGTCGTTTCCTTTCCGAGCTTGGGATAGACGTAGGCGAGCGCTGGCGGTTCGTCGACCTGCAAGTCAGCGTGTGACAACGCCAATTCGTCTTGGACGGCGTCCAGGAGTGCTCCGAGCGAGTGACGCGTGGCGATCAGACGGCGACACCCCGTCTGGCGCATCATATGGACCACGGCCGGCGCTGAATTGCGGGGTGACATGGGGAAGGGCTGTCCGAAAAAGTGATGAGTCAAGTCGTCCAACGATCAACAAGTTCAAACTGAACGTACGATCAGACCAGCATAGACGACGCCGAGGGTGAGCGCGTGATAGAGGACCGTGTCCGAGTTGGCGATGATACCAACGACAGCATTGTCGGGGCCGTCGCGATTGGGACGAACGGCATGCGCGACGCGCTGGCACGCGCGGTAGAACTCGAGGTGAGAGATGTGACGCAGCTCGTTGGCGTCGTCGTCCCAAAACGTGTAAAGGGGCCAGGTCGGGTTATGCGTGGCATTAAATGCGACCATCTCTGGTACGAACAGAGAGCCATCCAGTGGGGGATAGGATATGTCGGCCATCGTGGATTGTTCTGGTGTAGTGCATGCCAGAGGGGCCTATTTATACAGGGGCGCACCACCCTGCCCCAAGGCGAGGATGATATGTCATGCGTTCGGGGAGTCGACGTCACGTCCAAGTAAGCCATCGACTCTTTGTCGCGCGTGGCCTCGGATGACCGAAGCTGCGATGACTGTCTCTTTGCTCACGTGATACTCCTCATCGGCACCGGCTACTTTCTGGTAATCTACCCGGAATCTTATCTCTCCAGTGAAGGGTTAGAACACCCCCTCCTTCTGGACCACGGCGACTTTATTACAGCCAGGCGTACCCACGACACCCTATCTTGCACGTCGCACCATCGCCCACATTGATGACATCAACGTAGTCGAGGGTCATCGTATCTCACGCAGTGGTCGTAAACGTTGGGGTCGAGTGAATAACCGTTCGTTCGGAGACTTGGAGAGAGTGCGTCGATGAAGTGGCTGTATCGAGAGCAGAGAGGGGGCAGACACCGTCGGATCGCTCGATCCAACGGTCGACTGTCAAACAATGGCGCACGGCCCTGTCATGAGATCTGCAGGGCCGATGGGAAGAGGTGGCGATGAGTTCACGATGCGGCCAAGCAACTAGAAGCGACATGAAGTACTCGTGTTCTTGATCATGTCACGCCTTCCCTTTCCTCGCCCTGCCTGGCGAGACGGCGTTCATATCTAGGAATGGACCTGTCGCAAGGGGGTTTTCCAATTAGGACGATGATATGAGGGGACCTGACCCTGCCTGTGTCGAGCTCCGACACGCATCGAGGGGGTCAAAGACGACCCTGGCCGTTATTGAGTGGTCTGCCGCCGGATGTCGTCAAATGACATGTCACACTAGGTCGATAAGGAGCGTCCATATTTATTTTCGTTATCGCGGGGTCCGCGCGCGGCCGTTGAGCGGGACACCAGTGTACTTGGTCCCAATCCCCCTTGCGTCCAGGGTTGTCCCCAACAGGCGCAGATCGCCTTGCAAGAGAGCAAAGGAGATTCATCGCCTGGGAGACCCGCACGATACCGCATCATGACGACCTCGTTCTCACCACCTTTCCATCTCATCCAATCATCGCACACCTGGTCCCACCCGTTCTCAGAGCCTACACGGTGGAGACCGCTCGTGCGCTGGCATCGTACTCATGATCGTGGGCTCCCGTTCCTAGCATCATGATACGGGGCTACGCACGGCATATAGATGCGCCCGCACTCTTTCAACACCCAGCACGACACACACGCATTCCGAGATGAGTCCAGCGAGGTCGAACGACGATCCTAGTCACCCCCACGGGGCCACTCTCGAGTCGATGCCCGCATCGTCCACGCCGACGATCGACGTCTCGTTGGAGCGTTCCGAGGGCGACTTTTCCGCGCAGTCACTCTGGCAACACCGTCTGTCCGCGTCGTTTGCGGCGATGGCAGATCAGATCGCGGCGACATCGCAAGCGCTGGCGCTCGTTCCGTCGACAGCATCGAGCGAGCTGGGGATGCTCAAAAACCGTCTCGAGGGGATCGAACAGACCCAGACACGGATGGCGGCCGAGCTCGAGGCGTTCAAGAAGCAGTCTGGGAATGAGAACGTGAACGGGCATGCGATCACGGTGGGAGAAGAAGGGACCCAGATGGCAACCAAGCTGGAGGCACTGGAAAAGACGCTGAACACGCTCAGCGAGACGGTAGCACTCGAGTAAGATGCTCTGTCTCCTACGACTGTCCCAGGATCTCATCGGAACGGTGCAGTCAGCAACGGTTGCCGGCAAGGTTGCAAAACGCGCGAGCGACGGTGATGAAGGCACCGTTGATGCCACTGGTGATGGCAAACGGCAAACCCGCGCCGGGATTCCCGAACACTCGGGGTGAATTCGAACACATCACGAGTGAGTATCCCACCTCATCATGCTTACGATTCTCAATGGAGCACAGAGGAACGCTACGAGGCGTTGTTGAAAGCGTACGGACTACCAGACAAGGGAGACACGGAGGCGAAGCGGGAGGCGATGCGGGTATTTGCGGGTATTCCACGGGACGGACAATGACAGAAAAAGGGCTAGTCGGTGATTAGATCAGACGCAACTACCCACACTACTATTTATCTTCCTCTCTCTCCCTCCCTCTCTTCAATCTGCATAGACTTCTCTTCTGTCGCTGGCTGAGTACGATGATCCCGCCCCGTTCACCCGTTCACGCCCTCCTCGACGCCAACGCCAAATGGGCCGACGCCGTCGACGAAACCGAACCCGGCTTCTTCCGTAAATCAGCCCAAGGCCAATTCCCCAAGGTACCGTCCGACCCCAACCCCAACGTTCCTCACCCCGTTCACCCCGTTGTCAGGTCCTCTGGATCGGATGTGCCGACTCTCGCGTGCCCGAGTCGGTCCTCACAGGCGCACGTCCGGGCGACATCTTTGTCCACCGCAACATTGCCAAGTACGTCCCGTCTTGTGTCGCATGGGTCGACGCTCACCCGGCCTCGTTAGCCAATTTCATCCCGACGACGATAGTGCGCTCGCCGTTCTCTCCTACGCCGTCGGCGTCGTCGGCGTCGAACACGGTCCGTCTGTATGCGTCTTCTTGCCGTCCTCGGCTGACTCTTCGCGTTAGTCGTGCTCGCAGGACACACCCACTGCGGCGGTGCCGCGGCATGTTACCAGTCCGTCTTGGCCTCCCGTGCCAGTGCCGCTGCCGCCGAGACCAAAGTCCCCACACCGGCTCCCACAGAGACACCTCTCTCGCGCTGGCTCGCCCCACTCACCGACCTCGTCGCCTCGCTCGACCTGTCCGCCACCTCCACCGGCACGACGAGCGCCCTCGACGTGATCGTGCAAGAAAACGTCAAACGTCAGGTCGACCATATTTGTGATGCCGAGCCCGTCAAGCAGGCCTGGGCCACCGGCAAACAGGTCTGGGTCCACGGCTGGGTGTACGACATTGCCTCGGGGCGGATCAGAGATCTGGGCGTGTCCCGCGGGCCCGGGGGCGCGCATGCATGAAGATGTCGTTTTTTCTTTTTAGAGCATGTAGATAGTAGACGTGTTCGTGTGCATGTGTGGCATAAACATTGTCCGGAAATCAAACCATAAGTACTTGAAACAAACACACACAAGACACGAACGTGTGATATGACACAAGCGTAAGAGGAAAAAAAAATAACAGAAGAAAGTATGCAATGCATGAACAAGTAGGAAATGAGAAAACGAATACCAGAGACAGATGAAGAGATCCTATGTTACCGCGCTCCCATCGAAGGACACCCCCTCAGCAGACGACACAACATTTCCATCCCCCACCCGTCTCACCGCTCCGCGTGCTCCCCCTCTCCCGATACCGGTACCCGCCTGCAGACCCCGACGGCACACCTTCGCGCATCAGCATGCTTGCCCGCGTCGCTGCCTCGAACACGTCGTCCACACCCTCGATCTTGAGCGCCGAACACTCCTTGTACGCACGCGCACCAATCTCGCTCGCCACGCGCTCCGCCTGTGCACGTGAGACATACTCGCCAATGTCAGGCGCGTTGGGCGGGGGTCGTAGGTCGGCTTTACACCCCACGAGCAGGATCGGGATCGTGGGGCCGCATATATTTCGCACTTCTTCGATCCACTGCGGTGACACGGGTGAGAGAAAGAAACGACAAAGGAGGTCGGGCGCACCTTGACGGAGACGTTATCGAGCGAGTCTGGCGTGTCGATCGCAAACGCGATCAAGATGACGTGCGATTTGGAATATGAAAGCGGTCGTAGACGCTACCCGGGGCAAACAAAGAGAGAGAAGAGTCACACCGCCACGCCTCGGACGACGAACCACGCCACCTGGGGAGAACAAGACCTACCTCGTACTCTTCCTGTCCACTGCGGTCGCGTCCATCAGCCCTCCGACGGCCAAAACACAGACACGGTGAGAAAAGGGCACGCACGCAGTATCCCACAATGCCAACTGCACCGGTTTCCCATCTAACCTGATCTCGGCCACGTAATTCTCAAAGATGGCTGCACACGGGTCACTTCACACCCCGATCAGACGAACGCACAACTTACTCGGTTGCTATCCAACGTCCCATTCCAAAAAAAGACCCCGCCAGACCGAACCGAGGAAAGAGAGGATCGAGGACGAGTCAGTCTGACGCCCGTACACTCCGAGACCGAACGAAGGCAACGGCGCCAACTCACGTATTCCTTTGGGAACTCGCCCAGTGCGAACGAACACAAGAGCGACGTCTTGCCACACGCACCTAGATGCCCGTGTCCCATCCGCAATCACCATCACAAACGCGGCCGACCACGCACACGCACGCAACGCCACAAACGGCACCGAATGGACGATTGGCCGACGCGGAACGGAGAGGTATAGAGGGAGGGCGTAATAAGAGGCGAGGTTGGGGCGACAAGGACGGAAAGGAAAAAGACTTGCCATCACCGACAATGACCAATTTCCTCCGAATCTAACCAAACAAAAAGCGTCAGTCGTTGGCCCGGTAGGATCGTGGCAGGATCGTGAAGCAGACAGGAAAGCAAAGGTGGCCGTCAACACATACCGGGTTTTGAGACGACATACGAAGCTACAGGGCGAGGTTGAGATCACAGTGGCGAAACAACAAGAGCGTGAACGCTATTCGCGTACAAGGAGAAGGAGAAGGAGAAAAAGAAAGAAGAGGGGACGGAGTGGTGAGAGAGAAAGAGAGGGTTGTCGCAACAAGCCACTCTGTGGATGCAGCCGCAGTCCTTTCGGCAGCTGCCCACCACGAATAACACCACAATCATTACATAATCACATCGCCTCCTTCCTAGCGCCGTGTACCGCATCCAGTCATTCATTAAATTCTATACGTGACAACGAAAGCAGGTACAAAAGACAGACAGACATGGTGTTCTCGGGGATCGGTTATAGGGAACACAGACACAGCATGTACAACAACGCCCATCTACTGATTCTTGTAGATCGCCTGCGCCGGCATCAGCACGCCGAAAGCAGAAAAAAGAAACACAAAATACACACCGCGATTTCTTCCGCGAAATGCTTTGCAATCTTGCCCCGTTGTACCTTTTGAGCGGCCGTGAGCAACCCGCTCTCAGGCGTCCACTCTTCCGCCGTCAGAATAACGCCTTCCAACATCTCTATCGGCTTGAAATCATTCTTCTTGCCGACCGCGTTGCATTCTTTCAGCACTAATGCCTGTACCGCCTCGTCTTGGCACAAATCTGCGAGGGGAGCGGTGGCGTCAACGCCAGGCAACGGGGCCTGTTCGAGAGCGTTGCGTAGGTTTTGTTCGTGCACGAAGATAATGGCAATCGGTTGTTTGGCGTATGCAGAGGCGTAAACGCACATGTTAACGACGAAGCTGCAGACCTTGTACGTCGCTTCCAGACGTTCTAGCGCAATGTACTACGCCATATCATCGTTGGAAACTAGTAAAATTCATACAGCGCACGACGTACCTCGCCACCCTGAAGCTTCACCAAATTCTTGATCCTATAACAATCATAAATATAGAATCCGCAGTTCTAAAACACAAAACCATACTTACCGGTCAATCAGTGAGAGTGTCCCATCCGGATGCCACTGGCCGACATCCCCAGTCCTCAACCACCCATCCTTCGTGAAGATCGTCTTGTCCTCGTTCAAATCAGGACGCTTGTAATATCCCTTGGTGACCGAAGCTCCCCTGATACATAC
>JBBPLP010000884.1:0-11514 GCA_038089875.1 Fistulinella prunicolor
CATCCGTATGTTGGTATCGATCACATCGCAGTGGAGAACACCACGGTGGAGATATCCGTTGCGATGCCCTTTGAAGGTTCTCAGTCAGTGTACATGGTCGTAAGTGGATAACGTACCAATAACTGCTCCCAGTATGCCATTAAAAAACTCCCTAACACACGAGAACCAGGTGATTCCAACCGCGCATGTGTGGAAAGTAGTCCGAACATGGGTGCGTGGATTCTGCACGGCCAACAACCTTAATAGGTCGCCAATCCCCCCTACGTCCATTATTTTCTCTTCTGAGTCGTATATTGGGACGCCGTATAAATGCTCTTCCCCATCCCACCTGGGTGATGTAAGGTCCCAACCGTCAGATCCATCCGCATGCTGCTCCTGAAAGGCCTTGTGCTGCAACTGGGCCGTCAGAACATCGCAGGCATCCTTATCCAGCAAGTGGTCATCTTTAAGGAGCTTGGGAAGCCTGAAAACATTTTCCTTTTCCAACGGATGTCCCCCTAGTGCTATCCGGGCACTTTGGGTTAAGTAATGGTTGGTCGTTCCTTGCGACTGCTCCATCCCCAGCAACATCACGTACTGCAGGTTCTTCTCGCTGTCAATTAGATAGGCGTGAGCAGCATCAAGGAACCTAAGGTCCATCAGGTTCTTCCTGATCGCGTCATCCTGCTCTGCAATACCATTGCGTTGCTTATCCTGCAACAACTCGTGAACGTTGCCATCAGTGGGCATATGATGAGCAATCCAACTGTCCTTGAGCACAAGATAATGGCCGTCCCGCACCACCGCAAGGATTCTGGTCCCTCTGCCTTGAATACCGCGAGAGTGAAATAGAATGGAGAGAACCCAAACCCCCCTGAAGCGAATTCTGATGCGTTCGTTGAAGATGTGAAAATTCGGGTCGTAGCCTAACCAGCGGGGTCCACCGAAAGTGAGAACCACGACGAAACGAAGGAAGGCCGTGGGCTCCTCATGGATATCGATGGAATTGATTTCAAAGCTACGATCCCTGGTATAAACCTACACGCGGAGGGTAGAACCGCAGAGACTAAACGCCACGAAAGATTGCCGATTGATTTGAGATGAGAAAACAAAAAATGCGATGTCGACAACCTGTTTGCAGGTTTGTTTTGCCAAATGTCCTGTATCCTGATACTTTATTTCGCCACTGGAAACTACGTCTGCCCAAAGGGTCGGGATCGAGGCGTCCGTGTCACCAAAAAGAACAATATCTGACTTGCGGCGTCGATTGATCAGCTGTAACCCATGGGCCACCCACTTGCGTGGCCTCAGTCCCCAAGCGTCCAGGTGCCAACCTGGGCCAGCAGGTACGGCGTCAACAAAGCGGACAATCTAGTTGTCAATTCAGCCTTTGGTCACGTCCCGAAAATGCGCCACATACAGTTTCGAAGAGACTTGCGATACCCCTCTCTTTTTCATCACTCTCTCTTGAAGTGGGAGACGACGGCCCTTTGACTTTTAGATTCCAGGTATTTTCATGCACCCGGTAGACACCCTCCTCACAAAGCATTTTGAAGAGTTCCTCGATAAATTCGCCTTTCATACCAGTGGGAAGGATTGTCTCGTTGAAAACAGACTCGAAAGGTATCGCCACTCGTATGTCGCTCGTCTCCGGAATGAGAGAATCATCAATCTTGTAGTGCGTAGATCTTCCCAAAGGTCAGGAATGCGAGCCGCTGATTCCACTTGAAAGGGGATTGCAGCGCTGCGCCACTCAGTGGCGATGACTGACTTCGGGACTAGTAGCTTGACTAATCGAGCTGTAACATTCTTGAATCTTGTCAACGCCGTTCAGCCATGGGCAGTACGCTCTTTGGAAATCCAACCTCGCAACAACAGCCAGCGACAGGAAGTAGTCTCTTTGGGGGCACGAACTCGTCTCAGCAACAACCAGCCACAGGAAGTGGCCTTTTCGGAAGTGCCAACTCTTCTCAACCGTTGACGGCGGGCGGTGGCTTGACTGGAGGTATCACGCAACCCGCGGCGGCGACGGGCGGAGGCATCTTTGGCACGACCCAAACTCCAGCGGGAGGGAGTATATTTGGTAGCACAACGCAACCCTCAACCGGAGGTAACATATTCGGTGGTACGACTACGCAGCCTACTGGGGGAAGTCTATTTTCCGGCACGAATTCACAGCCATCACAACCACAGCCAGCGGGTAGCTCGTTATTTGGTGCTGCGACCACGCAACCCCAGCAGCCTGGCGGAAGTTTGTTTGGAACTACACAGCAACACCCTTCCACTGCCAGTGGGCTTTTTGGAACGAACAATGCGACACCGCAGCCTGCTACCAGTCTCTTTGGTAACACTACGACGGCCGCACCTGCGCAAGGTGGCGGGCTTTTCGGGAACACCACTTCATCCTCGAACCCAATGTTCGGGAATAAAACACCATCCAGTATCTTCGGGCCACCGGTCGCTGGCACGTCCACAGGCGCGAACACTATCTTGCCGCCAACTCTTTTTGGGCAATCGGTCGCACAAACCTCCAGCAGCACCGCACAGCCTACAACCTCGTTGTTCGGACAGTCTTCCCAGCAACAACCGCAAAAATCAGTCGGATCACTTTTTGGATCCACCACCCAGCCGTCGACCACAGGAACTCTGTTTGGAAGTGCCCTTGCTGCCCCGACCTTAGGGGCTGGGCTGAACATGGGGTCAATTCTGGGAACCTCCACGTCGAGATCATCGCAATCGACGCTTGGTACCACTGCTCAGCAACAAGATCCTCAAAACCAGTTTGTGGCACTGATGCAAAGGATCGATGCCATCGCTGAGGCTTGGAATCCAAATTCACCTCTGTGTCGCTTCCAGGTGAGATTGCCCATGGAACAAGAAGTGTAGAAGAATGGAAATTTACATCCGTGATTCCTAGCACTATTTCTATAACTTAGTTGACCCTGCTCTCGTAAGCCAATATGGTCGGCCAGCCAACGCGACCAACGAAGCTCTTTGGCAGAGAGCCGTAAGGGAAAACCCACATCCTAGCTGGTACGTTAAGAACGCGTTTCAGAAGAATAATCGACACTGAGGTTCTGTGTTTTAGCATGGTGCCTGTACTAGCCGTTGGTTTCGACGCGCTAAACGCGCGCGTCGAAGCGCAGTCAACCCAGGCGACTGCACAACAAGAGAAGCTAAAAGTAAAGTTATCATGTTGAGCTGTTTGTCAAGATATTGATCTCGTTGCCCAGGAACTCAAACAGCGATTGCAGGCCCTGACAGCGAGTCATACGGATACCACGCTGTCCCGGCTTCATCGCGCTTTATCCCAACATACCCAACTATCTCAGCGACTTCTTAGGTTGGTCCAACATTTGCACCTCCTCATTCCAGCCGTCCGTTCCTCCTCTATACGTCCTGAGGAGGAAGCACTGCGGGTTGCGCTTGAAGAGATGGAAGAGGATTTACGCAGACCTGGCGGGATGAGTAAGATGAGGAGCAAATTGAATGAGTTGTGGGCGTTGGTTGGGACCATCAATGCAGCTCGGGAGCGCGGAAAGAAGGCCGGAGGAGAGGGGGCAGTAGAATGGACGGTTGTGGATGAGGAGGGATTGAAGCAGATAACGCAGGTTCGTCATTGTACTCGCTGGCGAGAGGTATTACTGATCACTGGTTACAGATACTGTCCGATCAGCAGGCAGGCCTGCAACACCTGACGAAGATACTACAACGGGACCTCAAGGATCTTGGCGTAATCATGGGAACTAATGGAGAACGGGAAGATAGCCATTCAGGTGCGGACATGAGGTTGTCTACTTCGCCTTCTCCAATGAATAGTTCGACATCAACGTTGCGTGCGAGTGCTTTGCGATGAGTGGTTACGCCTGGTGGATACATTTGGTGTATACAGTACCCAGCTGGTTGTTGTACCCTCTGTAGTTCGTGTTCGGTTTCCCAGAAGAACAAAGGAAGGCGTGTGAGACCGTGTACGACGTAATTAAAGGCAATCCTAATCTTTCGAAACCTTCGAGACACCCGCATGTGTGTTCATCCATAACCAATCCGCACGCGACATTCGCACCGAAGACGACGACGACAGCGTTTGCACCTTCTGTAGTAACCGAAAAGTGCGACACGGCCGAACAAAATGCGCTACCGTACAATCGAGATACGTTGGCACGACTCCAAGCCCATATCAACTTGCGACTTTCAACCCATTGCCTTCAAAAAGGCGCGCCCATCTCAAGAGAGAAACTTTGCATCTCAGTCCTACAAGCTTGCGACAGGCGGAGAGGACAATCATGTTCGGGTACGTTGACTTCTTCGCTCAGACGCGGTCGTGGCCTCAACCATCGCGCGCCCGAACATGGGTATAGATATGGATGGTACACCCAAACATTCTGCCTCCATCTATCGCAGAATCAGGTGAAACTGCTGTTCCACCGCGACCACCACGCGTCGAATACCTCGCGACACTCAGCAAGCACTCTGCATCAGTCAACGTTGTACGGTTTTCCCCCAACGGTACATACCCATGAACTCTTATGGATTTCTTTGCTAATGTGTTTGCGATATGTTCAGGAGAACTCATTGCTTCAGCTGGAGATGGTACGTTGTATATCATGATAGCTGTCGGGATACGGCTTACAACTCTCTGATATTTGTAGATGGAATGATTATCATTTGGGCTCCGTCGAGTACGCCACCACCTGTGACGTATGGGAGTGACCTCAGCACCGAGGACCTGCAATATGAAAGAGAGTATTGGAAACCTCGTACAACATTCCGGTCAGTTTTCAATCCATCCCCGCTGGTTTAATTTGCCTTTGGTTGTGGAGTGTCTAATAACGTTCTAATGGATACAGGTGCACAACCATGCAAGTGTATGACCTCGCATGGAGCCCGTCAGGGGAGTATATCCTTGCCGGCAGCACGGATAACTGTGCGCGCGTCTTCACAGCAATGGATGGTACAGTTTTTCCCCGTTCCACTCTTTTTTGAATCTGATCCACCATGTACCTAGGCAAATGTGTCCATGAGATTGCCGAACACAGTCATTATGTGCAAGGCGTTGCTTGGGATCCCTTGAATGAATACATTGCCACGCAAAGCAGTGACCGCTCCATGCACATATACCAAATCTCTACTAAACAAGGCTCCTTCGAGGCACACGCGATCGGGAAAAATGCCCGCATGGCATTTGGCCACTCTCGAACGCCGAGCACGCAAAGCCGTATCAAGGGAGGATTTAAGCGTGAATCCACTGGCGATGTAGAGAGCGCTTCTGTGGATCAGAAGGAGGAGAAAGATTTTCCCCAGTCAGGCAATCACAGTAATCTGATTGCGTACCCGCCGACCCCCGCTACCTCTGTTGCGAGTACACCATCCACTATGTTCCCCCCACCGACTTTTGAACGACCATCTTCTCGACGCTCGTCATTCAGTGGTTCCAATGCCCCGTCGTCACCGGCTCACTCCCATTTCTCCCGATATGGTCGTTCTCCCTCCCCTATGCCTCCTCTTCCTGCCATACGCGCCTTGCCCTCGCCAGCATGGTCAACCATCAAGTTATATGGAGATGAGAGTTTTACAAACTTCTTCCGGAGGTTGACTTTCAGCCCTGATGGTGGCCTGTTACTCACCCCCGCCGGACACTTTGAGGACCTTTCCTTCAACGTTGGGGTCAAAGGAGATGAGACGCCTTCCAGGGGCCGCAAGGGCCAGTCATCTGACAAGAACAATTCGGCACAAAGTGAACTAGCCAATCCAAACTCCGCATCCTCTGTTTTCATTTATTCCCGTGCAAACTTTGCACGTCCACCTATCGCCCAACTTCCGGGACACAAAAAAGCCTCCGTCGCAGTACGTTTCTCTCCTATCCTATACGAACTGCGACAGGGCGTCATCGGTGCGGGACTTGAAGAGACCAAGACGGCCGTCCTGGACAAAGACAAAGAGGGGAAGTTAGCCGTTGATCTCACCAGTGGAACCAGTGCACCGGTGCATGAGCTTCTCTCTTCCCCGCCCCCACGAACCGAAAAGGCGCCTATTTCCCAACTGGCGCCTGGCTCCGAAACATCATTGGCGTGCTCACCTTCACTGCAACCACTGAAGCTATCCAATTCCAGCGTGCCCACGTCTTCAAAGACTTCTACGCCGCCCTCCAGTGGGTCGGTATTCGCGCTTCCCTACCGAATGCTGTACGCAGTGTTGACGATGGACACCGTTACCATTTATGACACACAACAAGCGGGGCCGGTTTGTCTATTGACGAAACTGCACTATGACGAATTCACAGACATGTCGTGGTTCGTGACTTTTCGTCGTAATGCGAACACCGTGGGCAATGGTTTACTCATAATTATGACTGCTCAGGTCTCCAGATGGACAGACACTCGTGCTTTCCTCGCGGGATGGCTATTGTACCCTCGTCGTTTTTGACGAAATACTCCCGGCACACCATACCCAGCAGTCGACGCTCCAGCTGCAGTCGATAGCCCAGCACAACTTCGTGCCATTGACGTATGCGGCGTCCTCGACCCCTACTCACTCAACGGCTAGTGCAAGTGTAGGACCACCTATCATTGCAACGCCGGTTGTCCCGGCGAAACGGGCGCAGCTGCAAGGATGCGAGTCATCCCCACAGCAGGCACAGACTTCCAAGTCGGCCGCCGAGGATTCCGCGCTCCCAAGCACGAGCGATACTAATGCAGATAACCCAGGCCCGGTCAAAGAAGCGAAAGATCAGCCACCAAAGAAAAAACGGAGGGTTGCGTTGACGCGAGTTGGTGATATAGGGGCGTGAATTGTGAGAGTGGACATGATTTTTATTCCTTTTTCATGCGCTCGCTGAGTCGCCTATGCATGCCATATTTTATCACACCTTTCTAGTTCATTTCTTTTTTCTAATCTCGCTTTGCTCGATTATTTCTGGCAGTCTTTTTCTTCCACAGAACTGCTGCCTTATCTTGATGCATGCACCTATGAACTTGGATGTGTTGAATCGTACATGTATTCGGAGACTGATGCAATGCGATGGTGTCAACTCTGTCGAAGGAGCATGGTTCGACCCAGATGGCCCTTGACGTCACGTCTATACACCCAGCCACCTAACGAGATGCTTGTGTATACGCCACGCGTCCAAACCCTTCCTCCCAGATTTCTATCCAGTCTTGTTCTTACTCCTCTTGCCGACCTGGGCTTGATAACCGCTTTTGATGGCGTTCACGGATCGTCGTGAGCCACATGACTCACAGGACATGAAGAATATACGATTCTCCTTCGTGAGGAGGGTGTCTGGCGATTTGCATGTTTTACAAGTGACATATTCGACTGTAAGACACAGTTATGCATCAGTCAACAAGGTAGGAATCGCGAAATGACTGACCGATATACCTCCTCAATACGTTCTCTACCTGTTTTGGCTGGAAGCGGCCCTTGATGACCAACCTCCCCGAACCGTCGACACTTCCCGTCGTGCCCATCTCAGCAAAGAGGAATTGAATGACGTGTTCTGGGGATCTGTGCATACGCTTGCAGATATCCGCCACGTTCGCGAAGATGGAACGGCGGACACCTTCTCGGAGAATTTGTGGTGGGGCGATGGTGTACCGCTTCCCTGCGGAGGTGAGAAGGGAAGGATTAGAGGCGTGGAGAGAAGCATAGAAACGCGTGAGCAGCTACACGGACACGGTTCATAAGATTGATCAGACGCGAGCCGAAGTGAGGACTTACCTCCTGATATGTATAATCACGATCGCTCGTCAGCCAAGGTTCACTTCCAGAATCAACGCCAGTGGGTGCCTCTGGTCTCGCGAATGGATCATCACCGAGCTCCGCTTCATCGATGTCGTAGAGGTGTTCTCCATCATCGATCTCCACATCGTCTCCGCCTTCGGGAGCATCTTTCGATTTCGACTCCCCGAGTTCCTTTTCAAAATCTTCCATAGCCTTTTTCTTGGACGACTTTTTCTTCTTTTTCATGTCGGAGAAGTCAAGGTCTTCAGAGGCGATTGGGGCGGAGGAACCACCCGCGGGCGTAGTCGTGCCAGAGGCATCCTCACCCTGATTTCCACCGGGATGTGTGAGATCAGGCATGCGCGCATGGACGAGGTATGCATGAGATGACATACAAAATCCATAGGTATATCCTTTTTCTTTTTCTTCTTTTTCAGACCGTCAGGGAACATGGACTTGAACTCATCGTCTTGCTTCTGATCGTCCCCATCTGCATCGCCGCCTTCCGTGGTCTGGTTGCGTTTCATCTGCTCATGTACAGTAGCAGGCCCGAGGTCGACCGCATCGCCATTGGTAGTCGTGCTCTCGATCGTGGCCGGTGCTGGGGTAGTGGGATCTGCCTCTGGCCCGAGCGGATCTTCAGTGAACGCAACGGTCTTTTTCTTTCGCTTTTTCAGCGACGGGTCAAACAGTGGTTCTTCTGATGCCATGTTGATGTCGTGGCCGTCGTCGTCGTCGATGATGATGACGCTGCTAATACTCGATGTCGATATTCGATATCGAGTCAACTAAGTCTTGCCGATGCCGAGAATTTGAGTCGGCGCAATAATTCGGCATGTTAGGACTCCGCTCGCTGGTCGCCGATGTTTTCCGAGCGTAGTGTTTCTCGACATTTCTTTACCAAGGGTCATGTTTGCCAGGCAGTCCGTCGCTCGTCTCGCCGTACAGCAGGCTCACCGTCACGGTGGTGCTGCCCCCCAAAATGCGCGCAACATGGCCACGCTCCGCGAAATCGAACTACGGCTCAAGTCGGTGAGAAACATTGAGAAAATCACTAAAGTAGGTCGCCTTCCTCTCTCGCGTCCGAGAGCCTGGACGGTCGTTGAGCGTCGCTGTTCTGGTTGCTAGTCGATGAAGATGATTGCGTCCACCAAACTCGCAAAGGCGCAGCGCGCTATGGTCGCAGGCAAAGAATACGGTATCGCCAACTCCGGTGCGTCCCGTTGACCGTTTTACCCGAACAGGCTTTTTCGCTGACATGCGTATGGTTATTCAGAGATCTTTGACCACACCCCCTCAGAGACACCTGCCAAGCGCAAACTCTTTATCGTCGTTTCCTCCGACAAGGGTCTCTGTGGTGGTATTCACTCGTCTGTCTCAAAAGCCACTCGCCGTGCGCTCGTGGACACCGAGAAACCCGTCGATGCCGATTCTCCCGTCATGGTTATCGGTGACAAGTCCAAGGGCCAGCTTTCCCGTGCGGTCGGCAAGAACCTCGCCCTCACGTTCAACCAAATAGGACGCGACATTCCTACCTTTGCGGACGCCGCTGGTGTTGCCGACCTGATCGTCAAGAGCGGTGTGGAGTACGATTCTATCGCGATTGTGTACAACAGATTCGTGTCGGCTATCTCGTATGAAGCTGGTATCGTCGAGGTTGCCAACGAGAACACGTTCAAGGAGTCCTGTACGCTTTTCGTCTGCTGCTTGTGGTATGATGTATATTGTACTTATTTGCATGCTCTGCAGCTGGTTTCCGCGCATATGAGATGGAGGATGATGTCACCAAGGACCTTGCAGAGTTCTCACTAGCAAACGCCATCTATGCTGCTCTCGTGGAAGCACACGCATGTGAACAGAGTGCACGGTGTGTACAAACTTGATATGATTCGGCTCGACGTTTCATCTACTCTCACAGTCGCAACGCCATGGACAATGCATCGAAGAATGCAAAGGGTATGATTGATACTCTGACGATGCAGTACAACCGTGGTCGTCAAGCCGCCATCACGAACGAGTTGGTCGACATTATCACTGGTGCGTTAGGCATTCGAATCTGCCTTTCTTTTGCGGTGGCGGGTCTGACACACGGTTTGATCCAAAACAGGTGCAAGTGCTCTGTAAGATCATTGTTTCACTTGACATACGTACACTTGTTACCCTCTGTCGGCACCCGTAATAGACAAAACCTAACATTCCTTTGCTTTCGCGGGAGGTACCTCAAGGCTCGAGATGAGCCATGCGATCACACAGAATGACAAGTTGAAGTCGGCCTTGTGGGCCTTCCGTGCTGCACACTCCCACTCCTTGTACCTTGAAAAGGGGTTGATACATTTCAAACTGAAGCTGTGCGTTAAGCGAAAGGTGCATATGGAGGTCATGTGTCATGTTAAGACATGCGAGGTACATGTAGTTTTGTGTCATCTCCCAAACGCCGCGAAGGAAAGGATACAATCAGAACTGAGCAGGGGACAAAGTCATCAGACATTAAACGATGGTTATAGTGAGGATACTTACACGGAGAGGACAGAAGAACCACTTGTTCTTGCCACTCTGGTACCGCTCCTCGAGTAGTTTCTTGATGTTCTTGCGAGCGTCCTCTCGTTGCGTAGGCTCCTTGAAAGTCTCAGCTGCAACCACTCCCTTGAGATTCTCCAGTTCCAGAGCGTAGCGGGTTGGGAAGAGATGTGAGTAGTTGACGGTCTTCACGGATCGATTTCGGTCACGATAGAGCGATACGAGAGATCTAAAAAAGTAAACCGACCTTGATGAAGGGCTTTACTCTGCTTCTTCGCTGCACCTTCTTGGTGCCCATGCGGCGGGTGACTTTTCGCGGGTAACGCTCGATGCCAGCTACGATCGCGTGGGGATAGGGACGTTCCTTGGTCCCCTCATCGAGCTGCTTGATAACGACGACCTTCTTGCCTGCCTGACGGCCCTGCAAGACGATAGCAACCTATGAAAACAGGTCAGTTCCGACCATACCTGTCTCACGTTGAACAAGGCATCACCTTTCCTGGTTTGTAAACTGTCCAGAAGCATTAAATAAGACTTATCATCACAGTCTGGAGGATAACGAGGACGTACTTTTGGGCATCTTGACGTCGGGCAGGTGTACTTGGGACTTTCTCTGGGCTCGTTGCAGGCTCTGCGCCTGTCCAAGCCACTCGGCAGTCTCCGTGAGTACTGCACAGTTGGGTGGGATTAGGGTTTACCTACGATTTCTCTTTAGGGACAGAGAATACGCAGCGCCACCCCGTGTGATTCGAACCACCGATCGCGTACCAGACTGCGGATGCCAGCCGCGACGGCTTACGGTAAATGTTTACTCGACACGTTAGCAGTGAAATGGATCTGCCGCCCAACCGAGCGTCTGGCGTCTGGCAGGACAACGTGCCCAGGGCCTCGGACGGTATTGAATTTGCACCACTGCCAATTCAGCGAAGTCACGCCGGCTCCACTGTTGAGTTTGTAGTCCCTTGTTACGATTACAGCACGTTAGCCGAGACTTCTATTTAGCCGACAAAAAGTCCGGGATCCCGCCAGACCCTGTGAGTCACCAAGACCCTCGTCACCTCTCGGCTAAGATTTTTCGAAGTTGTATATAGTGATCGCCCTCTACCCTTCGTTGCTCCGTCTTTCCCCACCACTCCGTCCTGTCATTGTCGTCGTCGTCGACCTCGCCGTCGCTGTCCCCTTCGCCGTCGCCATCCTCCTCGTTGTCGCCGTCTGCCTTGCCATCGCCGTTGCCCTTGTTGTCGCCGTCTGCCTCGTTGTCGCTGTCCCTCTCGTTGTCGCCGTCTCTCTTGTTGTCGC
>JBBPLP010000885.1:0-11502 GCA_038089875.1 Fistulinella prunicolor
GCACCATCTCCAGTCCCCAGTGTTTGTATAAGTGCAAGCACGCGTGTGTACACAAACATGACACCGTCTCTCTCTGTATGCGCGTGCTTGCTTTTCCGCACTGCCATGCATGTAGGACAGACCAATGCTCAGTTGTGCGGGTTTCGCCGGGTAGGTGCGGGCTCGTCTCCAGACACCCCGGAGTATACCCGTGCCACTGTCTATCCGTCACGGCTGTTCTGCCCGTCAGTCGCACGTCTTCCGCACTGTGTCCTGGACTTGGATCAAGCACGCCATCCATCAATTCTGTTGTTGCGCCTGTACTGACCCTCAGCTTGTCCAACACTTCCGCCTCACCCATCACGTCGCCTTCCCCTTCTTCCGTGTACAACGCACGGTCGCGTGGCTCTGGGCTCGGTTGGATGACACGCCATCTGTCACGCGTCGTGTCCCAGGGCCTCTCGAAAGTATCGTCGACCAGTTGTCTCGCAGGTCTCCTCCATCGCTGCGTCCTCTGTCACCTGTCCGTTGCTCTGGGCATCAACCTGGATCGTGGTCCATGTCGCTCGGGCCATCACTGACCTCGTGCATCCTTCCGTTGTCAATGTTGTCCATCATGAACCGACTGTCTCGCTCCCCCTTGAGCAATACGCTGACCAAGTACGGTGCATCTTCACTTATATAGTGAGCATGCTGACCCATAGTTGATCGTCTCCATTGGCATCCCCTTCCTCCTCGCCTGTTTTTCGGACGTCACAGGTGGGGCTGAGTTCAGTGTCACCATTGTCACTCCTGTTGTCTACGCCAGCGTGGCCTGCGCCAGCAATCTCCTCAGCTCCAGCTTGCAAGTTCGCGTCCTCGGCCTCCGACAGCATCCAGGGTTTATCCAGGGTGTTATTTCCTGCTTGCAAGGGGTTACTTCCATTTTGTCGGGCCCTCGAATTTTGATTTAGATCACAGCTCTGTAATTAGTACATGCTACGCCTTGTGCCTCGTCACCTGAGCCGCACAATATATTGCCCTCATTTATCATGCTCGTTGAATCCAATAGACTGCCGTTCCTTTTTAGACTATGACCTGTTCAGCTCCCCGAGTAACAAGCAGGGTTTGCCATCGACATCAGTCGGGCAATTCCCAGGTCTTTAGCTTGGCTAGAAATTCTACAATGATATACGATGTTCACCACGAGACTCCAATAGCTTTGTGTTTTGCCAGCCATATTTTATGACCTTGACAAAACCACAAACTATATCTGTACAACTTCCGCATGTGAGGGCCAACCGGAGGGATGTGCAGGAATAAAGACTTTTACGTCTCCACATTATGCAAAAACCACCGATGTGCTCGGAAGAGTCTTAGGACCGCAAGGAGACCCACACATTTATTTGCACAGAGAAGCACGAGTCCGAGGAACAAAGCACTGCTCATGAGCTTGGGGTTGTCAAGATATCTTGTACGTCTCGGTCAGAAAGGTGTCCAGATAGAATATTACGGAAAAATAACCCAACAGAAGATACCAATGCATTCCAAATGGGCAGGAAAGTCTTCTACAAAGAACTTTCCATAGAACCATCCCAACATGAAATTAAAAACATTTTTCATGGAGTACAGCTGAAAATGCTGAGAACTTCATATGACTCCATGGTCGTCCATATGTGGAGGCTAGTCAACAGCTTATGGAAATGAGCAAAGATATACATACCATGAGTAAAACGGGACATGGCATACCGCCCCCAGTGTATGACACAAAAGGGCATCTCCTTCCATCAATGATTTTGGCAACTGATAAGTCTTCCAAGCATAACCAGCAAGGGAAACTGTTTGAATAGATATATGTATGTTGGCAAGAAAAATGTGTTACGCTCGTATGGATACTAGCATAGAACCAGAGGGCCTCAAGGTGGACAGCTTCAAGAAGGAAGCGTGGTAGGTGACGGCTATGGTGAGCAACAGTCGACCTAGGATAAGGAGAGCACGCAATGGATCCTTATAGATGGCCTCGGAGGCGTTGACGGAGAACAGTCACTAAGGACGTAGAGGAGAGCAGTGACTCGAAGTACGCTGGAGACTTATAGAAATCCAGGGCCAGAAGAGCGATGTATGAGGTTAGATTCTGGAATTTCTGGTAGGTCTAACTTAAGGTACATCGAGGGTATCGACGGGTTTATATACGTATGAGCCATAGTTCAGGGCAGGCGTGGAAAGCACTAAAGGGGAAGTGATGACGAAGAATGTGAGTCATCAATGGAATGCGATAGAATCGCGAAGAACGATGACGTCAGCGAAGAGTAAGCGAGAATGAGTAATCAGCCGATTGGCCTTGGTAATACAACTGCACATGAGTCAGCGCTAAATAGTAAGCGGCCTGATGGGCAAAGGGGTAGGTTCAAGGGTTTGAAGAGAGGAGAACCTAAGCGGGGCTCAACAGCGAAGGTTATCGTAGAGGTTAACATAGTAAAAAGGGGGAAAAAGATAGGGGGTACCACAGATCGTAACATTACCCCCATTTTAGCATGGAGTCCATGACGAACATTCGTCAGATATCAATGAACCCGGTAGGCAAACCGGTAACGTTGGCATAGGTGGAGTCGCCCCATTCATCCCCATATTCAAAGGGAGAGGGGGTACGTCGCATGGGGCGAGGGCGTCCATAGGGGTGCATGCGGGTGGTGGTGGCGTGGCAGGGGCGAGGTGCAGCGACAGGAAATGGCACAATATTCTCCTGATTGCAGGAGGGAGTGCAATGGCGGGCTGATGAGGAAGAGGAGGAGGCCGTACAGCCAGAAGAGGAGGATGACGATGAAGCGATGACGGGTGGGGGCACACGGTGACGCTCGGATGGGCAGCGGCGAGGGAGATGGCCGGGGGCGGGTCGTTGACAGATGGGGCAGGAGTAGTACCTGCAGTCGACTTTGACATGTCCCAACTGGGAGCAGATGTAGCACGTTTCCGTGAAGCAGGGGTGAGAGAGTGGTAGGAGTGCTTGGCCTTCATGTCCGGTCCACCATTCGTCGGTGCGGATGAGGGTCTCTTCTTCCTTGGGGTCTAAGGGGGACAAGGATGTGGAGGGAGACGTGGTTGTCTCGTGCCAATGTCGCTGGACGTCTTCGACGAACTCGTCAAAGTTGAGCTGGTACATCAGATTGATGAGGTTATTTTCGGCGAGCTCAAGTGCCGTGCGGATGAAGCTGTCGCCAACAGCCATGGTGTGAGGGGGTTGCCTAAGGGTCATGATACGGAGGGACGTCTGGAGGTGGAGCCAGACTTTGATGAGGTATTGGAAGGGGGAGGACATGTCAACGTGGGCGTCGATTGCCCGTCCGATTCGTTGGTGTTTGAGGAGTCGCTGGATACGGGTGGCTTCCTCGTTGGTGATGGGGTCTCGGAAGTTGTGGGCGAGAGCAGGTATGTCAACAGCATGCACACCACGAGGAGGATCAGACAGTCGTTCTGCAAGAGGGATGTTTGCGACATGGGAAGGGGTGATGGGAGGGGAGTAGGTGCGGGGTTGGAGGAGTTCCTCAAACATGGCGGTGGAGGTCCAGGGGGCGTGGGCGATGGTAGAGTAGTGGTCGTCGTTGTCCACCTCGATATTGGCGGGAAGGATGATAGGGAGTACCATTCTAGCAGCGGTGATATCTTCCTCGGCGATGGGGGGGGACACTGAAGAGGGAACGATGGAGGAGGTGTCTTCCTCGTGGACGGTGGACGGTGGGAGAGAGGACACGGTAGAGAGAGTGGAAGGGGTGGTTGGACCGATGGACATTTGTGAGCGGAGGTGAATGGAGCGGATAGAGAGAGGGAATGCAGAGGGGTGTCGTTTCTTATAGTCCTCTAGGAGGGAAATTGAATGTTTGAGATTCCGCTCAGGTTCCCATGAGTCATCGGAAGCGGAATAGCCCTTCCATTGGATCAGGAAGGAGCGGGAGGACGGAGCTCTGCGGTGGCGTAAGATCCGCTCGATTTCGTATTCTTCTTCTCCAGCTACTAGTTCTGCCGGAGGGCGGGAGAAGTTAGGCCCGTGCACGTCGTTTTCGCGATAGGGTGATAAGAGGGATGCATGGAAGACCAGATGGATTTTCCACGTGGCGGGGAGTCGGAGTTTGTAGACGATTGGGGATAGGACTTCCATGATGGTGAAGGGTCCTTCCCGTTTGGGGGCAAACTTGGGGTTGGCGACGAGGCGTTTGAGGTTTCGTGCTTCTAGCCAAACTTTGTCTCCTTTGATGAAGGGAGTGAACTTCTTGTGGTTACGAGTGGCCATAGTTTGGCAGGCGAGCTTGTGGGCGGCGAGGGCTTCATTCCGGGCCGTGGTTAGGGACTTAAGGCATTCTGCTAGTGCGGGGATAGAAGTGTTGGCAAGAACCGATGGAAGGGCACGGGATTCATATTCCATCATGAGATAGAACGGAGATTGCCCTGTGACGGAGTGAGGGTGGTGGTTGTGTGCAAATTCCGCGTGTGTGATGGAATCAGCCCACTGAAACAACCAACGAAACAACCAATGATAAATCAGAGATTGCGACAAGGGCAACTTGATGCTAGAGTAGAAGAGGCTTGTCAAGCCAAGAGATTGTCTCGAAGGGAAAACTCCAAGAGAACAAGACTGGGGAAACCAGCCTTGAACCCGGAGGGTTTATATACTACTCTAGGGTTTGTACATGTTTGTACGAGATCTACCGATACAACACCATAACCGTTAAGGCTGTACGTGGAATGTTCTTAAAGGAATCCATCAGAACGCATGCTGCACTCGAGGCAGCGGATATGATGAGGCTATGGCACAGCCAAGCATAGGAATGCGCAGCATCATATGGAAGAGAAGAAAAGAAGCATCGGCATATCCGAGCATAGCCCTACACAGCACGGAGATTGAAGGAAGGCTGTGAGCGCATAGGTAGTGAGGTCTAGCCCCAAGCCACATGTACTGGACATGTGACCACGAAAGAGATTCTAAAGATAAAGTCAGGTGACAAGTCACGTGACATGATAAGATAAGATCCATCAAGGAAAAACGATCAAGCCCGAAAAGTGTCAGAATGTATAGGGGTAAACGGTACTGGCCGTAACACCCACGTGGTAGGGGCATTGCCGCAGAAGATGCGGAGGTAGGTTTCGATTTCCTGGTTGACCCGTTCAGTTTCACCATCAGTCTGCAGGTGGTAAGCGGTGGAGAGGGTGAGGGTGTAATTGAGGAGCTTTCCGAGCTCCTTGGCGAAGGCAGAGGCAAACTGGGGGCCTCGGTCGGAGATGATGCGGTCGTAGAGACCGAATCGGGAGTAGACTTTGTGGAAAAAGAGGGTGGCAACCCCTTGAGCGTCGATGGATTTCTTAGTGGGGCAAAGAATCACCCCCTTCGTAAGGCCGTGGTCGACCACGACCAAAAGAGAATCGAAGCCAGAGGAGACTGGCAAGTCAGAGATGAGGTCACAGGAAACCTGTTGGAAGGGGCGGGTACAGGTGGAGCGGATGGGGGTGAGGGGGGGAACAGTGGGATGTGTGTTAGCTTTGTTTTGCTGACACGTGGTGCAGCCAGTGACATAGGAGCAGACATATTGGGCGAGGCCAGGCCACCAGAACTCCGCGGCGACAAGTTGGCGGGTTTTGAAGTAGCCAGGGTGACCGGCGGTTTCGTGATCGTGGCACTGGGCGAGGATGGAACGGCGGAGGACGTCGTCGGTGGCGGGGACGTAGACGCGGCCTTGGAAGGTGAGGATGCCATCGGTGAAGGCCCAGTCGGAGGTGCGGGAACAAAGGAAGGGGGCCACAGAGGAGTCCAGGGATTGGAGGGCTTTGAGGACAAAAGGGTCGTCCTTGGAGGACGAGGAAATGTGGTTGGCGAGGGTGGCGTCGATGACGCGGACGAAGAGGGATGGGGGAAGGAGAGTGACACCGGAATTGTCATTGTCATCCGGGTGGAGGTCAGGGCAGCAGGAGAGGGCGTCCAGGGCAGCAAGGAGTTTCCCAGGGACATGGATAAGCTTCAGATCGAAGTCGGTGAGATCGATAAGCCAGTGAGCTTGGCGCCTATTTAGGGTTTGGGCGGCGCGGAAGTAGGTGAGGTTTTTATGGTCAGTGAAGACCTGGACAGGGTGTGGTGACCCGTGGAGGTAGTGGCGCCATGTCTTAAGGGCGTGGATGATGGCGAGTAGCTTGCGATCATAGATGTCATAATTCCGTTCCGTGGGAGAGAACAACTGGGATAGATAGGAACAGGGGTGCCAGTCCCCGTTGGAGTTGGTTTGGAGGAGGATGCTGCCGGATGCGAATTTGGAGGCATCGGTGGTGATGGCAAAGGGAGAGGTATGGTCTGGGATGCAGAGGACCGGTTTGTTGAGGAAGAGATGCTTGAGGTGGTCAAAGGCGTCTTGGCAGTGGGAGGACCAATCCCATGGAGAGGTCTTTTTGGTTAAATCAATTAAAGGGCGAGCGATGGAGGAGTAATCGGGGATGAACCGCTGATAGAAGTTGGCGAAGCCTAAGAATGATCGGACGTCCTTGAGCTTGGTGGGGGTGGGCCAGGATGCAATCCCGTCAAGCTTGACAGGGTCCATGGTGAGTTCGCCGGGACGGACGATCATGCCGAGGTAATCTACCTCGTCCGCAGTGAAAGTACATTTCTCGAGTTTGAGGTGGAGGTCGAGTTCCTCCATACGTTTGAGAACGCGGCGGGTGCGTTCGGTGTCGATCTCGTCATTCTCAGAGAAGATGAGGAGGTCGTCCATGTAGATGATGAGCCATCCCTCAGTGATGAGGTCTCAGAAGGAGTCAGTCATGAACTGTTGAAAGGTAGCAGGGGAGTTGGTCAATCCGAAGAACATGACTGTAGGTTCGAAGAGGCCTTTATGGGTGATGAAGGCAGCCTTCCATTGGTATCCGTCTTTGATTCGGACGTTGTTGTAGCCCCATTGGACGTCGAACTTAGTGAATTTGCATGCGCCTTGGAGTTTATCCAGTGTTATGTTTCCTCGTCTATGCCCCTAATTCTTTCCTCTGATACTTGTAGCCTTCGCTGTTCGAGCCCTGCTTAGGCCACTCCCTTTCCTCGCTTTATTCCCGCTTACGTATTCTTGCTTATTTAGCGCTTACTCATGCGCAGTTGTATTACTAAGGGTACGCATCATCGCTTACTCATTTACGCTTACACTTCCAATGAGTCATCGTTCTTCGCGATTCCATCACATTCTTTTGATGACTCACTTCATTCGTCATCACTTCCCTTTTCACACTTATCACGCCTGCCCTGAACTATGGCTCCTCATATATAAACCCCTCGATACCCTCGATGTACCCCAAGTTAGACCTACCAGAATCTAGCTCATACATCGTCCCCTCTGGTCCTTGTATCTCTGAGTCTTCGTCATACTCTTGAGTTGACGCTCTTTGATAAACGTCTCCGAATGACGAACTCCATCGTCGTAATCTTTGAATGGCTTACCCGACAAGCCATACCCTCGAACCTAGCTGTCCTCTTCAGGGGCTAGTTAGTCGTGTGGCGACACCACGACATCTTTGAGTCTTCGATGACCTTGAGCGCCCTCTGGTCTCTATGCTAGCTACATAGCAAGCGTAACATCCAGCAGATCAGGGATGAGGGGCAGTGGGTAGGCGTCACAGATGGTATGCTCGTTCAAGTACCGGTAGTCCTGACAGGGGTGGAGTCCACCATCCTTCTTATGGACGAAGAAGAACGGGGAGGCTTGGAGAGAGTTGGAGGGGCGAATTTTGCCTGAGGCGAGATTTTCTTTGATGAAGGCATCGGTGGCCTTTCATTCTTCGGGGGAGAGGGAATAGAGTTTCCCGACTTTCGGGACAAATGACTCATCGAGATTGATCTCGTGGTCATAGGGACAGGACAGGGGAACGTGGTCGGTGGCTTCTTTCGAGAAGACCGAAGCGAATTCCGTGTACTGCAGTGGTAGGGTTTTCTTTGGTTTAGCCTTTTTGGCTTCCATGGTGAGTTTGGTCGCATTGGTGATTTGCGCAATGCAAGGGTCGGAGCAGGAGATAAAGTGGGAACCGCATCGCATGATACGGTGGATGGCGTGGTTGTCGCGAGTCCACGTGGTGAAAGTGAACTCGTTGTGGAAGTCGTCCTTCTCCATGTACTCGAAGAGTCGGGTGTCTGTGATGGCGTCAACACTGGTGTGATGGGGAAGGCGGAAGTGTGGTTGGACTTTTTGGAAGTGGGCGTCGCTTCTGGTGGTGTCGGTGACGTGGTCGTTGTAGAGTTCGCGGGATTGGTCCGTTGACTCAGAGATTGAGATGGTTTGGGCGAACCAGTCGATGGTAGGGTTGGCGTATTTCAGCCATGGCAGTCCAAGGATTGCATTTTGACAACCGCAATCCATGACGTAGAAAAGGACCTTGTGAGCGAGTCCTTGGATATGGACGTAGAGGGTGGTGGTGAACTTAACTCCTCCTTTAATGGTGAGTTCGGAGTTTACATTGGTGATGCGAAGTGGGGAGGGAAGGCGGGTGGTAGGGAGTTTGTGTTTCCTGACAAATCCCCAGTCGATGCAGGAAATATTGGCACCACTGTCGATCAGGGCGCGGGTGTCAATGGTTTTCAACGTGTACGAGGGATCAATGAGTTGAACAGGGATTTCCATTGATCCAGACATAGTTACAAGTACAGGTTGTGAAGGAGCATCTTGTTACGCTTGCATGGATGCTAGCGTAGAACCAGAGGTCCTCAAGTGGACAGCTTCAAGAAGGAAGCGTGGTAGACGACGGCTATGGTGAGCAACAATCGACCTAGGATTGGGAGAGCATGCAATGGATCCCAATGGACAGCTTTGAAGGCGTGGATGCAGATAGTCGCTAGGGACGTAGAGGAGAGCAGCGACTCGAAGTACGCTGGAGACTTATAGAAGTCCAGGCCAGAAGAGCGATGTATGAGGTTAGATTCTGGTAGGTCTAACTTAGGGTACATCGAGGGTATTGACGGGTTTATATACGTATGAGCCATGGTTCAGGGCAGGCATGGAAAGTACTAAAGAGGAAGTGATGACGAAGAACGTGAGTCATCAATGGAATGCGATGGAATCGCGAAGAACGATGACGTCAGCGAAAAGTAAGCAAGAATGAGTAATCGGCCGATGGGCCTTGGTAATACAACTGCACATGAGTCAGCACTAAATAGTAAGTGGCCCAATGGGCAAAGGGTTAGGGCAAAGGGTTGCAAAGGGAGAGAACCTAAGCAGGGCTCAACGGCGAAGGTTATCATAGGGGTTATCATAGTAAGAAGGAAGGAAAAAGATAGGGGGTACCATAGATCATAACATTACCCCTGTTTTAGCATGGAGTCCACGACGAACAATTCGTCAGATATCAATGAACCCGGTAGGCGAACCGGTGACGTTGGCATAAGCTGAGTCGTCCCACTCGTCTCCATACTCGTAGGGAGAGGGGGTGCGACGTACGGGGCGGGGGCGTCCATAAGGGCGCATGCGGGTGGTGGTGGCGCAGTGGGGGCGAGGGGCAGCGATAGGAACTGGCACAATATTCTCTTGATTTCGGGCGGAAGCATGGATGTGTGCAGACGAGGAAGAAGAAGAGGCCGTTCGGCCGGAGGAGGAGGACAATGATGAGGCAATGATGGGTGGAGGTACATGGTGGCGCTCGGATGGACAGCAGTGAGGGAGATGGCCAGGGGCGGGTTGTTGGCAGATGGGGCAGGAGTAGTATCTGCAGTCAACCTTAACATGCCCTAGTCGGGAGCAGATATAACATGTTTCCGTGAAGCGGGGGTGAGAGAGTGGTAGGGGTGCTTGTCCTTCGTGACCGGTCCACCATTCGTCGGTGCGGATGAGGGTTTCTTCTTCTTCGGGGTCTAAGGGGGATGAGGATGCAGAGGGAGATGTGATTGTCTCGTGCCAATGTTGCTGGACATCTTCGACGAACTCGTCGAAGTTGAGCTGGTACATCAGGTTGACGAGGTTGTTTTCGGCGAGCTCGAGCGCCGTACGGATGAAGCTGTCGCCAACAGCCATGGTGTGAGGAGGTTGCCTAAGAGTCATGATACGGAGGGACGTCTGGAGGTGGAGCCAGACTTTGATGAGGTATTGGAAGGGGGAGGACATGTCGACGTGGGCGTCGATTGCCCGTCCGATTCGTTGGTGTTTGAGGAGCCGTCGGATGCGGGTGGCTTCTTCGTTGGTGATGGGGTCGCGGAAGTTGTGGGCGAGAGCAGGTACATCGACAGCATGCACACCGCGAGGAGGATCAGACAGTCGTTCTGCGAGAGGGATGTTTGCGACATGGGAGGGGGTGATGGGAGGAGTATAGGTGCGAGGTTGAAGAAGTTCCTTGAACGTGGCGGTGGAGGTCCACGGAGCGTGGGCGATAGTGGAATAGTGGTCGTTGTTGTCGACCTCGATGTTGGCGGGAAGGACGATGGAGACGATGGAGTGGGCAGAGGTGGTGTCTTCATCTGCAATGGAGGGAGACACTGAGGAAGGAATGACGGCGGCAGTGTCTTCTTCGTGGGTGGTGGATGGTGGAAGAGAGGAGAGGGTGGAGAGGGTGGAAGGGGTGGCGGGACCGATGGACATTTGTGCGTGAAGGTGGATGGAACAAACTGAGGGAGGGAACGCGGTGGGATGTCGTTTCTTATAGTCCTTGAGAAGGGACTTTGAATGTTTGAGGTTCCGCTCGGGTTCCCATGAGTCATCGGAAGCGGAATAGCCCTTCCATCGGATCAGGAAGGAGCGGGAGGATGGAGTTCCGCGGTGGCGCAAGATCCGTTCAATTTCATATTCTTCTTCTCCGGCTATCAGTTCAGCCGGAGGTCGGGAGAAGTTGGGCCCGTGTATGCCGTTTTCGCGATAGGGCGATAAGAGGGAAGCATGGAAGACCGGATGGATCTTCCACGTTGCGGGGAGTTGGAGTTTGTAGACGATCGGGGATAGGACTTCCGTGATGGTGAAGGGTCCTTCCTGTTTGGGGGCGAATTTTGGGTTGGCTACGAGGCGTTTGAGATTGTGTGCTTCGAGCCAGACTTTGTCTCCTTTGATGAAGGGAGTGAACTTCTTGTGATTGCAGGCGGCGAGGGCTTCATTCCGGGCCGCGGTTAGGGACTTGAGGCGTTCCGCCAGTGCGGGGATAGAAGTATCGGCGAGGACCGAGGGAAGGGCACGGGGTTCGTATCCCATCATGAGGTAGAATGGAGATTGCCCTGTGACGGAGTGAGGGGGGTGGTTGTGTGCGAATTCCGCGTGTGTGATGGAATCAGCCCACGTGGTGGGGGCGTTACCACAGAAGATGCGGAGGTAGGTCTCGACCTCTTGGTTGACCCGTTCGGTTTCGCCATCGGTCTGCGGGTGGTAGGCGGTGGAGAGGGCGAGGGTGTAATTGAGGAGTTTTCTGAGCTCCTTGGCAAAGGCGGAGGCAAACTGTGGGCCTCGATCGGAGATGATGCGGTCATAAAGACCGAATCGGGAGTAGACTTTGTGGAAAAAGAGGGTGGCAACCCCCTGGGCATCAATGGATTTCTTGGTGGGGCAAAGAATTACCCCCTTC
>JBBPLP010000886.1:0-11497 GCA_038089875.1 Fistulinella prunicolor
ATAGCCCCGCCCTCTCCCCGCTTGAATCAGCGCTCAGCCTTGAGGCCGAACACAGGACATCGAAATCATTACCGCTCGGAAACATCTCATTCTGCGATCCCACCTGGCTGAAATTTCCCAATAATTGAACGATTTAGGATCGCTTCGTGTTTGTTGAATACATTGAATCGTATTTCTAATGACGGGTGAGTACTAGTACTTGAGTACCTAGCTAGCATCATTATGACGTAATTTGATATCTTTTAGCTGTCTCTAATTCAATTGGTAGTTTCTTTGGAAGACCGCCCACTGGAACAGATTCAGAAATTCTCTCGGCTCAACGAATGCGACTTTTAAAATCGACATCGCCCTGAATGTGCCATTTCTTTCACCCGAGGTTGTTCACTGCCCATGCACCACGTTGTATACCTACATGTCGGCCATGGCGCACCGCAATCGACGTACTTTTTGCTGTGATCCTGTGATGTGGTTTTTAAGACCTTGGGCTTGTGAGGATTTAGAATCACGCTCTCTTCCTCTTATATATTCAGCTTCGACACTTACTATATTCCAGCCCACGACAGCGAACTCTTTCCTCCCTAGACTGAATCATACATTCACCATCGCAGCACGTGCTCCTTTCCGTTACTATGGCCATCCTCTCAAAACCTCTGGGGAAGAAGAGGGCCCTTCTCGTCGCTGTGCAACACACAGATTACAACGCTGGATCCGAGTCTGAGAACCCATTAAAAGATCTCAAGTACGCCCATCGGGATGCCGAAGCGCTTCGTGATTTTCTGATAGGCATGTAGCACTCGGTTGTTTCTGTTTGATTGATCTCACCCTCCCCAGCTTCCCATGGATATCAAGCGGATGATATTACCTTGATGAAGGATGATATAAATTACCCGAAGCATCTCTGGCCTACCCGCAAAAGGATCGTGCGTTGCTTTACTTCTCTTGTCTAATCTGAGTTCATAATATTTTATTCGTGTCATTTGTAGCTGCGCCGAATGAATCAGTTGACCACCGACGTTCCTGAATATTGTCACTTTTTCTTCTACTGTAAGTTGCGAATACACCTATTTGAGAATAGTATGATCAAAACAGACCTCAGTCTCCGGCCATGGTCTAGAAGAAAGATGCCATCACAACCCGAGCACGAGAGCCGACCGCAAGGATGATGGTCAGTGGGATCCTTCTAGGTTCACGAGAGCTGCCCTCACTGCCGCCTCAGAAATCGTGTCCGCGGATGGAAAGCCTATCCTTGATCATGTGAGCAGTTTATTGTCCACGCTACATTTGATCTCATACCTCTCAGGATCTTCACGAGCATCTTGTCAAACCACTTGAAAAGATCAAGGGCTCGAAACTATTTGTATGTGTGTTTGATACCGGTCAATTTGAAGTATTCGTTGATGGTGTTTTAAGGCACTCTTCGATTGTTGCCATTCCGAAACTCTATTAGGTACGTACAGTAACACCTGATCTATTTTATATCTGCTATATGACATTGTTTCATTGGCAGATTTGCAGATAGGAAGCGGACCAAATCATTATGACAGGGAGTGGGACTATGGCCGTGGTGAACTGTTCAAAGGTCAGTTGCCCAACCCAGTCACTTGACAATATAACATGAATGCCAACTCGTGAAATCTGGTAGTTATTGCCAACGCCATCATTATTTTCCGTAAGTATTCTCTTAGTGGTTGCGGAATCAACATCTCTGAGTTACCACAGTGAAAGCGAACAATACACGCCCCAAGGAAAGTCGCATGGTTTCGAGACGAGCCAGTATCAGCGACGAACGTTCGTCGGTGGCCAAGACCCATAAAGTCGAAGGGCACGGTGTAGTACGTATCTGACTGCGTCACTTTCCGTGGCTTCTCTAAATTCATTGATTTTCTACCAGATTTGTCTCTCTGCTTGCAGGGACAAACAGTTTGCACATGATATTGGAGGGCAGACATTCACAAAGGTATAATGCTCCGAGAGCTATTGCGTTTCAGAACTGACGACAGCCCTCATTTCCAGTGTTTCTTGGAAGCCGCGAATGCAAAGCAGAATATTACATGGTCGGAGCTCCGTGATAACGTCAAATGGTTCGATCTGCGACCTTAACATTTGCTGGTCGCGTGATTGATTGGCAATCTATTGGCAGGGAGTTCGTTTCGAAGATCCAGGCGAGATGTGAGGCATTAATGCAGAAACGTTTCCCTCAAGACCCAAGGGTGAGTGTTCTGAGCTTGGCGCATAGTGTTCGATTCGCTCACAGGGATTACCAGATTTGCACTAGCTTACATACGGTATGCACGCCACCACTGGTATGTATATCACTTACCCGTCATTCACATTGTCTGCAGGACTTAACCGAACCAATGACGCTTTGGCTTTGAGGGGTAGTTACTGAGCATTTGTGGAGGTTCAAGTTATGATACCCATTATACCCATTTCTATAGTCTCATATTTCGGGTCACGACAGACATTCCCGATACGTATTTGGTAATGTCATACGGCTAGCGGATAACATTCACAGCAGGCAGGCTAAGCCTAGCTAATGCTACATGAATAACCATTGGTTACACTGCTGACAAGCGTCCCCTCAAATGGTCTATGGGTGTGTCGAAGCCCGGGGCTCCGTGAACATGTACATGGTGCTTGACAAATTATGAAGAAGTCACCATCTCTATAAGCCGGGTGGACCAATAGTTATACTGCTGAACCCTAATTTTTTCAGCCAATTTCGTAGCCAGCCGACACCTTGTCCTTCAACCGGATGTGAGGGTATAGGACTTCCATGAAGACTTCCTCTTGCATAAGCCACAAACGGTCTGTAGTACGTCCCAATTACCCCCCTGTGGTCACTGTCATGAATGTATCCACAATCAAGTGTCTAGAAACTCACCAAACCATGCCTTGGAGCAGGGGCATCATGACCTGGTCCCGTAAAGTGATGTAGAAGATTTTTCCCCAGTCCACTTGGACTACTTGCTGCGAGGGGTCAATCAACGGCGTCACATGAGTGGACGCAGCAAATTCTGTGTCTTGCGTGTTGACCACGGCATGTTGCTCTCTCCCCTTTTCCTTTACATCCCTTGCAACCGGTTCGATATGGATACAGTCGTGTATGCGCTTCAAGTATACCTGTTCGAACCGAAGGTCTGGAATTGGCAGTCGTTTTCGTGTTCCGGACACTTCGTGCTCGACATGGTGAGGATACAGAGGGTAGTCAGGAGGGGCACGGACGTAGTCGTGCGAGTCGTGCGATGAAAGGTAGTTGGTCATTGCCAACCGACAGTCGGTAGTTCCCGATTGAGCTTGGTCTCACACAGATCTGACATGTTGCCGTGGCTGTCCGTGCTGCTGGTCTTGTTGGCGTCTTCGCTGTATTTTCCGTTTCATTCCAATAGCCACGTCTTGCTCAGCGATGCGAGGTTCCAGAACCAGGAAAACAACACCTCTCGCATACTCCTCCTGACTGCACATCCCGATGACGAGTGCCTCTTCTTTGCACCAACCTTGTTGGCTCTTCGAGAGGATCCAACGCATCCGGAAATATTTTCTCTGACAATGTCCATCGGAAATGCAGACGGCCTTGGGGGAACGAGAAAAGAAGAGTTGAGTCGCAGTCTTGACGTGCTGGGTATCGAGCACGATAAACGCTGGGTCGTCGATCATCCGTAAGACTATTCATGAATGTATCTTAATTGTCCTCTAAGTAGCGTCTTTACAGCATGCTCCAAGACAACATCACGTTGCAATGGGATGCCTCCGTCATCGCCGTCGTGATTGCACCATATGTTGTGGACAATCGTATCACCACCGTATGTCACTCTCGTCTAGCGTTCAGAACTTACTTGTAGATGCCGTTCTCTAGATTTTGACCTTTGACACTCAAGGCATCTCCTTTCATCCAAACCATTATTCATTGCCATTTGGGGCTCAGAATCTTGTTGATACTTTCCGGTCAAAGGCACTCGAGACTACCTCTGTTTCTGTGCCTCGGGTGTTCGGGCTTGTCACAGTACCTGTCCTTCCAAAGTATACAGGTGCTCTCGCACCCTTCTCTAGTCGCCTACGTATGGCATCGAAAAGGATCCTGAACCACTTTACACGAAATGACAAGAACCGGCGAGCTGTGTTTACGTCCGGCTTCAAGGAGTATATGACAGCTGTCCGAGCGATGCGAAAGCACGCGTCTCAGCTTGAGTGGTTCCGCTATCTGTATATGACGTTCTCAAGATATATGTGGGTGAATGAATGGGTTGAGATCTAGCCAGCCGACATCCTTGAAAGTAGCGTATAAGTGAACGTAGATTGTATTTGTAGAGAACTAGCAAAGATGACGAGAAGTGTGTATTTGCTTGTTTGGTTGTTGTGAGATTTGAGTTCTCGTGTATTGTTCGTCGGCCCAAGCCATCATGGCGCGATTCAGTGCTCTTACCAGCGACAGCAGCGACGACGAACAAACGCCATATACGTCTCAAGATGCACACAAACAGCCTCCTGGCTCGCCAACCAAGTCAGTTGACATGAACCAGGACTTGACAAGTTCTGGTTCGGAAGAGGAAGAGGACATAGAAGTAGATGAGGAGGAGGAAGACGAATCAGAGGACACATCCGACATGGACGAGGACAACCAGGTCGTCGAAAAGCTTACCGCCGCGCGTAACCACGCCTTGGTAGAAGACTCGGACGGCGAAATTCAATACAAGCATGCTCGAAGCCGATCCGATTCCTCCAGTTCCTCCGACTCCGATTCCGAAGATGCTCGCCGACGAGGTGCCACTGTCGCATCATGGGTAGGACGCTCCGGAATGGACGCGCAAAAGATGCATGTCATGCAGACGTCGCTGTTCCGTATGCCGGAGGAAGCAGCGGCACTTCGAGCCTTGAACCAACCCTCACGGCCACGTTTCAAACTGTCACCTACCGTGAGCCGCAAGCATAGTCGTGATTCGGTTGGCGATGGCCGGTTGGACTCCCAAGAGGTTCGCGGCTCGTTGTCCCACTGTGTTATGCCTCACAACCTCATTCTAGAGGATTTCGTTCGCTCACGACATTGAACCTCCTTTTTATCGACCATCCCGCAAATATGCACGCGTCGAGATATCTGCCTCAGCTGTCGCTGGGAACGAAGGTGCATTAGCCGACGCAGGTCTTGCATTAGGGCGCTCCTTCCGCGTTGGGTGGTCTTCAGGTGGCAGTCTGATTCATTTGGGCCAATTGTGTGGGCCTTTGAGTCAGGTGTAGGTATAGTTTTGTTCCTTTGAGACGAGCCGCTTATTCCATTGCGAGCAGCCAAACATCCGCCAACTCCTCGGTTATCACAAAAACTCGCGTTCCGTTCTTCTCTGAACCTGCAGAAGACACCAGCAATAGGATTTCCCGCTTACTGCAACATCATTTATCAAAAACACCCATTGTAAAAGACGAAGATGGAATTCCTTTCGCGGACCCGTCCTCGGAGCTCTCCTTCTCGTCTTTCACATCATTGTATCCCCAAACCGACAATTCATACGAGGCAGCATTGTTCCGTCTTGGTCATGCCTTGTTCGACAGCATAGATCTTCATCTTGGCCAGGACGTGACGGTCGATGTCCGGAATCGTATTTCATCTATCCGACGCAAAGCAGCGCTCTCTGATTGGCTAGGAGACGTTGTTACCCCATTAGTTGACGCCGACCTTAAAAAACAATCTTTCACGGATCCCGCCGCTCCCATATTCACCCTACTCTCCGGATACCAAATTGACAAGGCATGCGATACTGCCATGGATTCTGGATCCGTCAAGCTCGCGACACTCATCTCTCAGGCCTCGGGCGATTTTGAATTCAGGGAAGATCTCAGGGAACAACTGCAGCTGTGGCGGGAACAGAGAATAGATGTTCACGTCAGCGTGAGTATCAGAAAGATATATTCTGTACTCGCCGGTAGCCTAGACATCTCGGAAGGATCAAAAGCAAGCAGCCTCGAACGCTGTCCTGACGTTGATCCGCTCGAGGGGCTGGACTGGAAACGGACATTTGGCATGTATCTCTGGTATGTGGAGCCCATGGATGCGTCTATAGCACAAGTGTACGAGTCATATGACCGTGCCGTACGAGAATCGACATCGCGAGTCACACCTCCACGACCCCATTACCTTGAAGACGCTCCGTCACGGAAACTTGCGTTCCACATACCGTCGCCCCCTCCTTCCGATGCTCTGTTCTCTCTCATTCGGCTGTATGCCGATCCAGCATGCTCGCTTTCTCAAGTCCTCTCCCCGCTCTCATTTGGGTCCTCACCTGCTGATTTCTCCTTTCCCTGGCATATATACATCATCTTGTCACGATGTATGCGCGTTCGTGATCTCTCTGATCGTGGCGAAGCAGAACACCTCGAAGAAATGAATGATGACGTTTCAGGACGTCGTGAGGGCCACAGCCCGGGTGCTGACTTGCTGGCAAGTCACTACGCACAACAACTGGAGCAACTTGGCATGCTCCAGGAAGCCATTTTCGTGCTTCTCCACATCGAGGGTTCAGCAGGGTAGGTTATGTCGGACCCAGTCGTGTCACTGATCTAACATCGTGTGCTAGGCGAGAAAAAGCTATCAGGGATATGCTTCATAGGTCAGCGGGTAAACTAGAGGAGTGGATGTGTAGCGGTATTCTGGGGAGTCTAAAGATTCCCCTCGCATGGGTCAACGATGCCAAGGTGCATATGCTCTCTGCATTCCATATTTTCATGGCCTCTTAGACATTTCGATAGGCTCTCTACGCTGTCAGCCAAGGCCAAGTATTCGAAGCCTATGAGCTATACATGGCTGCGGGCTTGTATCAATCCGCACACGACCTCGCGGTAGTCGAACTGGCGCCGGAGGCTGTGATCCGCCAAGACTTTGAGCTCTTGACATCCCTGTTCGAGCGGATGGCAAGTCAACCCATCGATGGGTGGCATCTCAAGGGCAAGGCATGTCCTTCCCTCCTTTCCCCGGCGCGCTGTCTTACTCTCGCTATCAGGCCTATCTGGATTACACTCACGCCATGACACGTCTCCCCGAGCTCGATGCGTCCCTGACTGACGGCGCCGTGCTTGATGCGGCGGAAGAAGCCGAATTCGAGAGCCTCGTGCGCGCGACACCGAAACTAATGGGGATCCTTCCGGACGTGTTATATTTGCAGAGCGATCCGAGACACAAGGTGGCTTTGGCGGAGATGATGTCGGGATTGACGGCAGTGTTGGATCAAGTGAAGCCGCTTGCCCTCGTACGTCCGAATATCCTGGTGCTTCATGTATTAATGATAATCCTCGTTGCGCGTGTTGGTTGCAGGCACAATCACAGGTCCGGCTGACAGGGATGGACGAGGCGACAACGTTGCGGCATATCCAGGTGACGGCGCTCGAACGATTCATGCGGTCTATCCAGGTGTCGTGATGCTTGTGTATCTAGGCAGCTTGGATTTGTTATTACCGTTATTTAAATGACATTTCACGAGGAACAAAATAATGATGCGTGAGACATCCTGATGACACCAGCTGCTATTGATAACTGCGGGTTCTAAACCACTTTATTGATGTCTTTTTTCTTTGGTGGAACGTCACGCCGAGACGTGGAAGATGCTTTGTGATCCACTCAACTTGCTTTCTGTATTCGTGAGGCAAGATTTACCAGTACGACCGGCGTGCATTCTTGCAGCCGCTTCGCATACTTGATTCCTTCTTCCTTTCGATATTGTTGGTCCGTTGTGATTTCTTCGGAAATGCAATCCTGGCACACACCTTTATTTTAGGTTAGTTATCTCCGACTACTGGTTGTTTGTAGACAACCAAAGGAAGTTCCAGTGGCAGGTGGATCGAAAGGTCTCAATCCTTCTATAAGTCTTGACTTCAACTATTGTCTCTGGCCTGCCAATCAGTGGAACGTTTAGCGACGGCAGCGGGAGTTTGCATTCAGTCCTCACTCGGCCAGCACCAGTTAGCACCGCGTAGCACCTGGTAGTACTCAACGGTTCACAGACCAGTGGCGTCATATTATCTGTGGGGTGAACATGAAATTGAACAGCTGGCTGAAAATGGAGACTCGGCGATTTTGACCGCTGTTACGAGAGTTTCTTGGAAATCCATACTAGAAGGCGGTAGATGGGACTGACAGCCGCTTGCTTCTTGAGAGTTGCGGCCACTGTTTCAGGTTCAAGCAATGGCGGCGACCGAGAATTCAAGTTGAACCTAATTATTTTGGGCCTTATTAGGCAGCTGAATGACCATGTGGTTGAGATTGACTGCCAGGACCCACTAGCAACCCAACCGTCCAAGCACTTAGAAACATTCATACTTCAATCTGGAGACAACCCGTACGGTGATAACGGGTTGACGACACTTGTGAGATTGCAGATCTCAGTTCTTGTGTACTAACTTCAGGACCGCCGCATGCTAATTATAATATTATTGACGTAAACAGATACGAACTGATGATTAGAGCATGCTCGAAACTCTGCTCTCCTGTGAAAATGTTTGCCCTGTCTCTCGACCAGCAACATACAGCTAGAATCGTCCGAGATCCAGTGCGTGGCGAGTCCCAAGGGTCTCAAATGGCCAGTTAGAAACATAGTGTGTGAAAGGAATGACACCATTCGATTGGCGAATCAAGTCTATGGCCATCCAGACCGTTGACTGTTGCCGTGTGCAGGAAAACGTAGTGCTCATCAGCTGCGCGTGCAGTGGCAGGCACAACGAACAATATTTCACGCCGAAAATTAGCTGTGAGAGTGCGATGGGCCCTTGAACTGACACGCATTTCTAGGTTGTGATGTGTATTGTATTGATGAATCTTCGAGGGACGGGTTTCCTTTTTTCAAACGCCGTTTGATTTGCTACGTCCGTCCACCAGGTCCCTGCTCACCCAAAGGTGAACGTTTGAACATGGTTACGGGTTCCGATGCAAACAAATAATTACTCTGATGACTTGCTATCGACAAAGTAAACTCGGGACTCACGTTTCTTTTATTTCAACCGCGCCCAGAATAGGTGGGTGGCCCATTTATTGGGGAGCGGGAGCCGAGTCGTATTACTAGACAGGCGGAGCCGTGACAACGAACGTTGGGACCGAGAGAATAATTCGGGAGATATCTAGGTGGAGAGGAAGCAGCAAGAAGAACCAATCATCGGTGTTTTTCGAGTAAGAGATAAGGGAGAAGGGAGAAACAACGGGAACGGTGAGCCTTCGGTGGGCACTGCTGGTGGGAAATAGGGAAGAAGGAGCGGCCAGAAGTAATGTCGCAAATATCTCTGGGCCATACTAATGCCGCCAGCCCTTCAAGAAACAATGTTTGGCTGCTCAAGTATCAATACCTCGTCGGCTCTTGGTGAATAGCAAACACGAGGTACAGATAAATCAAAACCATACGACAAAAAGTCAAGGGCGAGGATCGGAGGATACCATGTTAATGAAACTTACATCGCCACCGGCTATTGGGAGGTGATTATTATGACATCATATCAGCTGTAACCCGCTATCCCCAACGTGTCTGACATCGTCTTCTATTCTGCTACAGAAACAGATAAATGGCAGGTCCTTCAACCTTGGCAGACATCTTCCCAATCCACGGCACGCTAGGTGAGTGGTCTCGAGACGAACATCCCTCCCTCACTGCTGAAAAGATACCAAGTTCATTTTGAGCTATGCCCGGAACAGCTTTGCCCCCCTTCCCTACCGATGTCCCCACCCACCCACTTCTTGTCGTCGATTATGATCTACTTAAGACCGGTGACTCCGCCGAGATCGCCCGTCTCTGGGAAGCCGCAACGACTATCGGGTTCTGGTAGTAAGTAGCCTAAATACCACATCCCACAACCAAGACCGTGTCTTGAACCTATTTCCTGACTACATTCGTGGCGCTAATTCCCGACAACGACATCTTTTTAGCCTCAAGAACCACGGTGCCGATAAGGAGGTAAATGACATGTTTGACATGGGCGCCGAGACGATGGCACTCCCGCTCGAAGAGAAGATGAAGTTTGAGCGAGGGCACGACGGAGGGTCGTTTGGGCGCGTATCAGGCATCGTTGATTATATATCTATCCATGGCGCTGACAACTTGATACCAGATATAAGAAAGCCGGGGGGACTGCGATAGACTCCACCGGGTGAGTCGAATCAGGCGCCCAAGTCATTGGTCGATTTGAAAAATCAACATTTAACGGTAGCTATCCGGACGCCGTTGAGTTCCTTAACGTGTCACAGGACGACGCGCTCGCGTTCCCGAAGGTCGTCCACAGAACGTACCCCACTCCGACCACTGCAGCTATCCAGACGGTTATAGCCCCATTTGTTCGCAAGACTCTCGAAGTCAACCATACAATCCTGTGTGTCTTTAATGATAAGCTTGGGTTGCCGGAGGGCACGCTCGAGCGGTTGCATCCTTCTGATGAACCTGGCCGCGGCGAAGCCCGGGTCCTCAAGTTTCCATTGACGCCTGGAGTGGTGACACCCGCAGATAAGGCCACGTTTGGAGTTCACACGGACTTTGGATCTGTGGTAAGCGCGCATGCATTGAACTTGGAACACACAAACTAACCGACAATTCTCGTCAAGTCCTTTGTATACAACAGGCTTGGAGGGTTGCAGGTAATGCCTCCCGGCCTCACGGAGTGGTGCTATGTCAAGGTCTGTTTGCTCGTTCTATCCTTTCCCTAGGGTTCAGGAGATGTTTACATATACATATACCACAACATACAGCCTATCCCTGGCCATGCGGTCTGCAACATCGGCGATGCGCTCTCGTTGCTTAGCGGAGGGGTCCTCCAGTCCAACCTTCACCGTGTCGTGCCTCCCCCTGGCGCCCAAAACGGACTTGTGCGATGGACAGTCGCGTTTTTCGCGCATCCGGGTGGTTCCAAGATCCTACGTGCGCTCGTCGAGGATAGTCCTCTTATCGCGGAGGCTGTACGAAAGCAACCTGATCGCAACTTTGATACTGGCTTGACCGACGAAGAGTGGGCTGGGAGACGGGTCAAGTACCGGACGCTCAATAACAGGAAGGTCAGTGCAAAAAAGAATCTTGTTACGCACGGAGGTGACATTGACGTGTTTTTTCTTCTCACTCGCGTTGGTGACACTCCAGGGACCCGAGACGTGGGCGGCGAGCAAAGGCACGGAGCATGCTCTCACCGTGGTGTAACACGGCTCTTGGGAGACGAATTGCATCGTCAGAAAGATTGTATTTACTTATGGGTGATGGTCTTGTCGTATGCCGTCTTGTTTGTCTTGAAATCCCAATGTTGTAAATCCGCTGATGTATTTTGTTCATTGTACATTATATGGTGTGATCGATTGCTTGTATCTGCGGTAGTGGCAGACATATATGACGTTCGGCTTGTTTAACTATGGGGGTTAAAAGATTGGGTTTCTACCCCAAAAATCGGGAAAATGAACAAGACGGATTGGATAACCAACTTGCGAAAAAGGCCTCTCCCGGTAGCTCAAGATTATGATTTTTGCAACAAACCCATCCTTTCCAGTACCTAGATCTGA
>JBBPLP010000888.1:0-11458 GCA_038089875.1 Fistulinella prunicolor
CGTATACCTCCAACAAGGTTCATAATTCAATCTCCGCCGAGCAGCTCGCTTTCTGCCGGAAACTAGAACAAATGTTGGCCAATTTGGAGTTGCCGAACTAGCTCTTAGTGCCGTCTAGAACAGCACAACATGTTCGATCAGCGCTAGGTGCTCCTCGGGTTGTAAATGAGAGTAAGGTAGGAAAGAAGGTGGTATGTACATACATGTCAGCTGATGTACTTGCAAAGGATTAAAAGTAGAGTACATAGTCATGAAGGGGAAAGATGGATAGTCGGGGAACTGTGGGTTGACTGCCGAATCGCCCATATTAATATACAACGTCGCGTGAAGTCTAGATGCGGATGGTGACTCGATGTACATCATCCGCACGAGCAGTATCAAGACTTATCTCGTAGCCATTCCTCGACATCCGTGGATTCCGACAGCCCTTCTAGAACCTTCAGCACAGTGCCAAGTAATTCGGCTGCTTCCTTCTGACGCCCTAACGCATACAACGCCTCACACTGCTGCTGATAAAGTACGAACTTGAACACTTCTGGATCATTTTCCCAGCCAAACATCTTGGAACGATATGAGAGCGTCGGGCATAAAAAGAAGAGTTGTCAAACTTACCAAGGAAATACACTCCAGCTGCGGATGCTTCGAAAACCGGGGATGATCCCGGAGTTCAGAGAATAGTTCGAGTGCCTTGTCATACTCCCTTCGTATTATGGATTCTTTTGCAGCGATTAAACGCATGTGCGCCTGCAGAGGTCGTCAAATTCGACATCTATGAAGGACTTGTAAGATTCTGACCTGGACTACACGGTACGTTGCCTTATCCTGTTCCGGATCCACAAACCACATTCAGATCGGCAATACGTGCCAAACCTTCTTCGTGGTCTCCGGAAGTAAATACAACAATAATCTACCAGCCAGACCAATGAATATCGTGGACGGGTACACAAGGAGGCATTGGTGACCGACCTTGATGAGAGTGACAAAATATACGTTGGTGACATGGCACTTGCGAAACAGTCGATTAAATATATTTTTCACTGAATTGGCGCCTCCTCGACCAAACCGTGCCATGCTACTCGCCACATAAGCCAAAATTGTGGGCCGGATGGCGATAGACTGCATTTATGGTGAGTTATTGCAAACGGAAGAGGGGAGAAATAACCTTTCGAGCATTTTTGATCGCAGAGCCCCATTGTCGGAGGCGTGCCCCGAGAAATGCGCGGGTAGCCAGCATGAGGTGACGTTGATCCATGAGTTTCTTGTCCCGTTGGAACGGGCTAGCTAGGACGCACCCTCCTACACGGCTAAGGGCTAAGGACACGACTACCGGCCAACCAAGCTAAGACTACCTCCGACGAGGCCACCAGCCACTCCGCCAGGATCCCTGCCACCGCTCCCGGCCTCTCCCTCCGCCAGTCCTGGGCCCCCTAGCCCACCGTGATAGGATCTCGATTGCATCCAATAACTTGTTATTTTGCCATGCTTCCAGAACAGCTTGGTTGGCGTGAATGAGCTATGGTAATGCATGGGATAAAATAGAATTGCTGGAATTAAAGCACGTTCGGACTCGATGACATTGAACGACGTGCCTGTAGGAAACTAATGGATACATCCGGACTCTCCTCTTGTGTCGAAAGCGACTGAATGGTTTTGTCAGTAAGAAGCTTTTCGGCCTTGATAGTTGGCTCAGAAACCTGTCTCAGTCAACAACACAATTTTTCGTCAGAAAATATTATTACGCTGGGGGAGCTACACTTACGACAAGGTAGCGAGAGGGGAGGACATCAGCGAGATTACAAAGGGTGATTGTATCGCCCCCGCCCATCACGAGGCCAAAGTTGGATGAAATGGCCATGGAATGGACATCGGCTGTATGCTTGATAGTCGTCCCAATTTTCTCGTGTGTTATCGGATCCCAAAATGAGACTGAGGAATCGCCAGATGCAGCAATGAACATGTCATTACTTGCTAGTGATATACAAACGGGATCCTTGCTCGTGTGGATGGGCCATTGTGAGAGGGTCGCACCCGTAGGTACGTCAAGACACATGATGTTGCCTTCTTTCGATAAGGTAAATAGTTGCTTGCCATTTCCAGCCCAGGCGAGCGATCGGTTCAGCGCCGAGTTGACTTGAATTGGAACATCGACGAGCAGACGGTAGTCCTGAGTGTCATATATTCGGATTGATTTGCGGTTCCACGTGGCAGTGGCGAAAAATAGCCCAGTTGGTGAAAATTTGACTGCTGCCAGCTCGTAGTTGTGCTGCAAGGGGCCCACGAGTTGTTCGCCACTTGGCAGCGACCAGATGCGGACAGTTTTATCATCCGATCCAGTCGCAACTCTTGTGCCATCCGGAGAGATGTCCACTGCGAATACCCAATCATTGTGTCCCCTGAACTCGATTTCCTTTTGCTGGCCTGCAAGCCACACCGTCACCAAGCCGTTCGCCGTCCCACTTACGAGCCACTTCCCATCACAAGACACCGCAATGCTTCGAATACAATCACTCGCATCCATTGGCTTCTCCACTTCCTTGCCATCTTCTACTCTCCAACGCCGAATCTTCTCTTCATCACCGCCGCTCACGATATTTTTCCCATCGGGGAAGAACACCACGGAATATGTGCGATCTCGGCCGTCAATTTCAGTCGACTTCGCCTTTCTGCGTCTGAACCTGATGCCAAACTTTCCACTCGACCCTTGGTCTCCGTCAGCATCGCACTTTTCAGACGTCCTGCACGGGTGCTCACCATCTCTTGGATGCCACCTAAACATGATTTGGCTGGTATAAGGGCAATGAAAAGGATAGTGCACAGCCAGCCCCCTCATGGCAGTGTGCCGTTGTCACTGCCTGGTTACACGTGCATACATAGTTCACACACTGTGGGCACCCTCATTATCTATGGGCGCTTTACCTCGGCCTATCGGGGCCAAGACATGTACACTCACTTCATTGTCATAGCAGTGGTCTCCGGCGAAATCGCTTTCGAACCTGGCAAGAACTAGCAGCGATGGAATGAGCTGCGCAATTACAGGATCACACTGATAGGTGGCACTTGAATGGGCCGTAGGATGACCATACTCATCAGGGCCAATGCTTATACCATCCGTGACTCTTGTTACAGTCGCTGCAGCTCAACAAGTGCAACGAAACTTTCCATGTGGCGTCCCAGACAGCTAAAGGTACAAAGTGTGGTGACCAGACTAATAAGATGGATGGGCCGCACTGAGTACACAATTATGAACGGGAAGGACGAATCGGAGGAGCAACAGTTGAGTTGGCCACCGCGTCGCACTTCTTCTATGGCGTTACTACACAACGTAGTGTGAACTCTGGATGCGGATAGTTACTCGATATGCATTATCCGCACCAACTTCGCCAATACTCACCTCGTAGCCATTCTTTCCTGGAGCCTGATAGCTCCTTGAAATCCTCCAATACTTTACCAAGTAATTTCGCCGCTTCTTTCTGACGCCCGAGAGCATACAACGCTTCGCACTGCTGCTGATAAAATACGAACTTGAACACGTCCAAATTGTTTGTCCAGCCAAACATCTTAAGGCGAGATGAGAACGTCAGACGTGTTCAAGAAAATTGGGAGTTTTACCAAGGAAATGCTTTCGAGCTTCGGATTATTCGGAAATTGGGGAGGATCCTGCAGTTCAGCGAATAATTTGAGTGCCCTGTCATACTCCTGGCGGCCTACGCATGCCTTTGCAGCGATCAAGCGCATATGTGCCTCCAGAGATCCTTAGATACGTCGTCCACGAAGGACCTGAATATTCTCACCTGGACCGCACGGTAGGTTTCTATATCTTGTTCCGAACAGACAACGATCAAATCAGCGACACGTAACAGACCTTCTTTGTGGTCTCCGGAAGTGAACACGACAATAGTCTATCAGCAAAACCATAAGAACCATAGACAGGCCCACAAATACGTATCTTTAACCGACCTTAATGAGTATGACAAGATATACGTCAGTGACGTGGCACTTGCGAAACAGTCGATTGAATATCTTTTTCGCCGATTCGGCGCCTCCTCGACCGAAGCGTGCCATACTGATTGCGACATAACCCAAAATTGTAGGTTGGATGGCGATCGACTGCGTTTATGGTGAGTTGGTACAAATGGAGGAGGGGAGAAATGATATGACCTTTCGAGCATTTTTTATTGCAGAGTCCCATTGTCGGAGGCGTGCCCTGAGGAATGCGCGGGTGGCCAGCATGTGATGACGCTGATCCCTGAGTTTCCTGTCTCGTGACAGGATCTCGATTGCTTCCAACAGCTTGTCATTTTGCCACGCTTCCAGGACAGCCTGGTTGACGTGAATAAGCTGTGTGGATGCACGAGGCAAGACATACATAATTGCTGTTAGAGCAAGTCCAAAGTCGATAGCATTAAACACCGTACCTGGAGGGCGTTGATGGGGGTATGTGAGATTTCCTCCTGTGCAAATGGCGATTGAGAGGTTTCCTTGGCTGCGGGTTCTTCCACGGTCATGGCTGGCTTGGAACTCTGTCCAGTCAATAAAACGATTCCTGGTCAGAAAACACCATCACCCTGGGAGTTTTGGATGAAGTTACACTCACGACGTCGAGGTAGCGAGTGGGGAGGATATCGGACAGCCTACGAAGGGTGATTTTTTTGCCTCCGCCCATCGCGAGGTCAAAGCTGGATGAAATGGTCATGGAATAGACATCGGCTGTGTGGTTGATGGTGGTCTCAATTTTCTCGTGCGTCGTCGCATCCCAGAATGAGACTGAGGAATTTCCAGATGCAGCAATGAACATGCCATTACTTGCTAGTGATATGCACCTGGGATTGCTGCTCATGTGGATGGGCCATTTTGAGAGGGTTGCGCCAGTGGGTACGTCGAGACACATGATATTGTTTTCTTTCGACAAGGTAAACAGTTGCTGGCCGTCGCTGGCCCAGGCGAGCGACCGGTTCCGTGCCGAGTTGACTTGAATTGGGACATCGACGAGCAGATGGTCACCGTCGTATATGCGCATCGACTTGCGAGTCCATGTGGCGGTGGCGATGAACAATCCGCTGGGTGAAAATTTGACTGCAGCCAAGTAGCCGTCATGTTCCAAGGGACCAAGGAGTCGTTCGGCAGTTGATAGCGACCAGACGCAGACAGTTTTGTCATTCGATCCTGTCGCGACTCTTGTCCCATCTGGAGAGATGTCTACGGCGTACACCGCTCTGCTGTGTCCCCTGAGCTGGATTTCTTCTTGGTGGTTCTCTGCACGCCACACAGTCAGCGAGCCTTCCTCTGTCCCACTTACGATCCACTTTGCGTCCTGCGACACTGCGACGCTGCGAATGGCACTCCCCGCGTCCATTGGTGTCCCCACCTCCTTTCCATCTTTTACTCTCCAACGTCGAACCTTCTCTTCATCAACGCCGCTCACGATGTACTTCCCATCATCAAGGAATGCAATTGGATATATAGAACTTTTATTGTTAATTTCAATCGATTTCGCTCTTCCGGGACTGAATCTGATGCCAAAGTTTCCACCCAACCCTAGGTCTTCGTCAGCGTCGCTCTCTCGGAGGTTGAGCTCAACTACTCACTATTTTTTGGACGCCACCTAAACATGTTTGGGCGGGTATTGAAGCGACGGAAGGAGGATGGTCAGTATTTGCTCGTACCGCGCTGTTGCCGCCTGATTCACACGTGCTTCCTTATCGAAATCTATTAGTTTACTTACATAGCCTGATCATCCATGGGCGCTTTCCCTCAGCCCATACTCCGCCGCCGTAGTGGTCTCCGGAGAAACCGCCCTCGAACTCGGCTAGAACGGGTAGAAGCGACAGAACGAGCTACGCAACACACTCGAGCGCACTCGCGGGCGTACATCAATATGCTGTAGCATGCTCGCGTTTCCCAATACGTATCACGTCGACTCTTGTTATGGAAGAAATTGCTCCACCCCAACACCACACCACACCCTATCCGAACATGATGTATCCTGTATGTGATCGTTGCGCACTTCCAAAATCTCCAGCCCATCCGAACATCGGCGACGGCTAGGACTTTTGATACACGCGCATTTTTCGTGTCGATCTTCGAAAAACACAGTACATGTACATCATCTAGCAGATGACGACGAAATATGGCTGATAACAACGTTTTCAACTTGGTCCATTGAGATCGCCCCCCTTGAAGCTCGGCCCAACCCAGCGTATCAATATTCATTCGACTACTCTGGCCGTATCCCAGTCCCGTTTTCCCGCGAACTACGGAATGTATGAGATGCATTCAAGGATCGCAATACTGAAGGTGTCTCCAAGAGGTGAGGCATGCCAGGATGCCCCCAGCCTGGTGGGACCCCACAGTGCTCGTATCAGGTGGTTTCGCGTAATGGTGACCGTACACTGCACACATCGTCTGAGTCCTTGGCGACAAAGGTGACCCCGAGTCCGGCGTTCGTGTGCTCTCTACTTAGTGAGCGAGCACGCAGTCTACGCACAGAGATGTAACGACTGGCCTCAGTTAGTAATCTGTGTCGATCATCAAATCCCTTAAGGATGGTGGAGAGCGGAGCCTACAGTGGCAAGATCCTACAGTGGGACCGCAAGGCAGCGCAAAAGCGCGTACGGGATTCCGAAAGGAACCCGGGCGCCCGTTCTACCTGCGGGAGTATGCCTGCGTTCCCGGGTATATCTGGCACCCCACCAAGCAGTAAGCCCCTCCTCACTCGTATTCAACCTATCTCGCAACTAATCCAGTCGGAGGTCGCGCCCTCCTCATGCCTCTGCCGCCTCTGTGGACTAGCCAAATCCCAGGCTGATAGGGCGTTAGATTGGTAGCTGGCACCCTAAACGGACCTGGAAGGGCGGCGGTCGGGGTAGGGGTAGCCCCCTGACGAGAGCTTTCGCAGGCTCGAAACCATTCCCTATCCCGTCCCCTCGCCCGTCCCTACTCAGCGTTCCCGTGGTCCGACCCCAATCCTTGGAGAGGGGTGTCAGACGGACGAGCAAATGAGCTCGACAGCCCAGGCTACAACGCTAGGTATTCCTCGAGTTGTAAATATAGGAAAGGGTATGATACAGATATTCCGCACACAATAATTCAAAAGGCGAATACATAGTTATGAACGGGAGGGACCCGTAGGAGGGGAAACAGTCGAGCTGACCACCGCGTCGCACATATCTTCTGGCGTTGCTTCACAGCGCCACGTAAAATCTGTACAGATAGTTACCCGATATATATCATCCATACGGAAATTACCAAGACTTACATCGTAGCCATTCCTTCACATCTTTACTGGATTCCGATAGCCTCTCAAGGTCTTTTGATACCGTGCCCAGTAAATTCGCTGCTTCCTTCTGACGCCCAAGCGCATACAACGCTTTGCACCATTGTTGATAAAGTGCAAACTTGAACACGTCCGGGTCGTTTATCCATCCAAACATCTTAAAACAGAATGAGAACGTAGCATATAATAAAGGAAAACTATGGATTTACCAAGGAAATACATTCGAGCTTCGGATGATTCGGAAATTGGGGAGGATCCTGCAGTTTGGCGAATAGTTCGAGCGCCCTGTCGTACTCCTGACAGCTTACGCATGCCTTTGCGGCGATCAAGCGCATGTGTGCCTGCGGAAATCATTACGCACGTCCTCCGCGAAGGAACCGAAAATTCTCACCTGAAATGCACGGTATGGTGCCAAATCTTGTTCTGAGCAAACGACAATCAAATCGGCGATACGTGTCAAACCTTCTTCGTGATCTCCGGAAGAAAATATAACAATAGTCTATTAGCGAAAATAATAAGGATCACAGACAGGTGCACAAATGTACTTTGGTGACTGACCTTCAGGAGAATGACAAGATAAACGTCAGTAACGTGGCACTTGCGAAACAGTCGATTGAATATCTTTTTCGCAGAATCGGTGCCTCCTCGACCGAAGCGTGCCATACTGATTGCGACATAAGCCAAAATTGTGGGTTGAATGGCGATCGACTGCGTTTATGGTGAGTTGGAACAAATGGAGAAGGGGAGATATGATACGGTGACCTTTCGAGCATTTTTGATCGCAGAGTCCCATTGTCGGAGGCGTGCTCTGAGAAAGGCGCGGGTAGCTAGCATGAGGTGACGTTGCTCTCTGAGTTTCCTGTCGCGTGACAGGATCTCGATAGCTTCCAATAACTTGTCATCTCGCCATGCCTCTAGGACAGCTTGGTTGGAGTGAATAAGCTGCGGAAATTCGTGGGGTGAAACAAAATTGCCCTTAGAGTTCGCCCAAACTCACATACCTGGAGGGAGCCAATGAAGGCGTCTAAACTGTCCTGTTCTTGAAGCGACTGGATGATTTCTTGTGTATCAGGCTTTTCTGCTTTGATGGCTAGCTCAGAACTCTGCACCAGTAAGCAAAACGATTTGTCGTCAGGAATAATATGACGCTGGGATTTTTCGATGCAATTACACTTACGACGTCGAAGTAGCGAGAGGGGAGGATATCAGAGAGCCTACGAAGGGTGATTTTTTTGCCTCCGCCCATCGCGAGGTCAAAGCTGGATGAAATGGCCATGGAATAGACGTTGGCTGTGTGGTTGATGGTGGCTCCAATTTTCTTGTGCGTCGTCACATCCCAGAATGAGACCGAGGAATTACCAGATGCAGCGATGAACATGCCATTACTTGCTAGTGATATGCACCTGGGTTTCCTTCTCGTGTGGATGGGCCATTGTGAGAGGGTTGCGCCTGTGGACACGTCAAGACACATGATGTTGCCTTTCGATGAGGCAAACAGTTGCTGGCCATTGGTAGCCCAGGCAAGCGATCGGTTCCGTAGCGAATTGACTTGAATTGGGACGTCGACGAGCAGACGATCACCATCGTATATGCGGATCGATTTGCGTTTCCATGTGGCGGTAACGATGAATTGTTGGTCGGGCGAAAATTTCACTGCCCCCAAGTAGCCGACATGCCACCAAGGGCCGAAGAGTTGTATCCCGGTTGAGAGCGACCAGACGCGCACCGTCTTGTCGCTCGATCCAGCCGCAATTCTCGTCCCATCTGGAGAAATGTCGACTGCATACACCGGGCTGTTGTGACCCCTGAGTTCGATCACTTTCTCGTGGCTGTCCGCACGCCACACCGTCACCACCCCACTGGCTGTCCCACCCGCGATCCACTTTGTATCTTGTGACACTGCGATGCTGCAGACAGTGCTCCCCGCGCCCATTGGCGTCCCCACTTCCTTGCCATCTTCAACTCTCCAGCATCGAATCTTCCCTTCGGCACCCACAATGTGCTTCCCGCCATCGAGGAATGCAACTGAACGTATGTCCCCCCAACCGTTAATTTCGGTTGATTTTATTTTCGCCTCCTTTTGGCGAACGGTACTAAAATTTCCACTTGACTCTTGGTCGCCGTTAGCATCTCACTTCCGACATCTCGCCCGATTACTCACTATTTCCTGAATGCCACCTACTAAACATATTCCGGAGGATGTTGGAGTACTGGAGAAAACAACGAACGGTTATTTACTCGCAAAGGTGCCATTATTGTCGCCTGCTTTACCCATGGCTATCCTTATCGGAAACCCCATCAGTTCACACAACCTGATCATCTATGGACGTTTTCCATGAGCCCATTAGCACCTCGATACTCCGGCTCGTAATAGTCTCCGAAGAAATCGCCTTCAAACTTCTGGCACCCTAACAACAATACAATCCCTTTCGAGCATAATGTCTCGAGTATACTATGGTCGCTGCGCACTCCCCTCGGTCTATTTCGAGCTCAGCGACCACTATGACACGCGTATTTCTCGCATTACAGTTCGGCGCAGTCATTCTCTAGTAAAGAAACCAGCCCGATCGTCTCCTCTGCGGAGATCCTACCACATTTTGATGACGGGCGTCAGAGAGACGGCTATAATTGGCGTGCAAGGTATGCACAAATGACTCATTGAAACATGTTTCGGATGTGTTTACTGTTGGGTACAGTTTCAAGGGTATTCTCAGGTTGGCCTAGAATGACGTTTTCAGCTTGGACCATTGAGACCATTCAACTACTCTGACCGTATCTTATCTCCTTTCCCGCGAGCTACGGAACGTAATAGATGCGTTCGACGATCGGAATACTGGAGGCGTTTCCAAGAGTCTAGACGTGCTATGATGACCTCTGCCTGGTGGGACCCCGCAATCCTTGTGTGAGGTGGTGCCATCGTTGTATCCAAAACCAAGTCGAGGCCACAAGGACGAGAAGGAACCTCAAGAATCTTTCGGCGTCGCGGACAGCCGAATGCATGTCTTATTTCTCACATTATGAGACGCATTCGACTTCTTCAGAATCTGACGTTTTCAATTTTTGCAAGGAAATCCGATATGTAATCACGCGTAATGGTCGCCTTACATTTTGCACATCGTTGACAAGTCCTTGGGGACGGAGGTGGGGCCGGCCGTTCATATATGCACCAGGCGTTGGCTGACAACACGATTACTCTCTCCACATAAAATCGGAATTGGGATTTTGAATGCACAAAAGAGCAAGGATGTAGTCTCCACGAGCGTCGTCTGATGCATGGCTCGAGAGCAGAAAAAGTTTCACACAAATCCTTTCCAAGCCTGGTCGAAATGAAGTCAGGCTGTAAGCAGAAATAACCGAGGGACTCGTTGGTGGCCTCATTCGTTAGACGGGGCAGGAACTCTGGTAGTACGCTAGACTATTTTAGCTTGGATTTCCTCATGATGCTCGGCCTAGCGCAACAGGCAGGTCGGGCCTTGATGCAAGAAAGGATATGGTAACGTCAACTAATATTCTTCACATAAAAATATAAAAGGAGAGTATATAGTTATGAACGCGAGGGGCGTGTAGGAGGGGAAATAGTCGAATTGGCCACCGCATCGCTCATATTTTCCGGCGTTGCTTCACAGCGACGCGTAAAATCTGTATGTAGATGTTACTTGATACATATCATCCGCGCGAACAGTACCAAGGCTCACCTCCTAACCATTTGTTCATATCTTTTCTAGGGTCTGATAACCCCTCGAAACCTTTCAGCATTGTGCAAAGTAATTCGGCCGCCTCCTTCTGGCGCCCGAGCGCAAGCAACGTTTCGCACCGCTGCTGATAAAGTACAAACTTAAACACGTCCGGGTCATTTATCCATCCAAACATCTTAAGACGGAATGAGAACATCGCACATGATAAAAGAAAACTATGGATTTACCAAGGAAATGCATTTGAGCTTCGGATGATTCAGAAATTTGGGAGGATCCTGCAGTTCGGTGAATAGTTCAAGCGCCCTGGCGTATTCCTGGCGGCCTATGCATGCTTTTGCGGCGATCAAGCGCATGTGCCTCCAAAGATCGTCAGACACGTCATCCATGAAGAACCTGGGCGTGCTCACCTGGACCGCACAGTAGGATGACATATCTTGTTCCGAACAAACGGCGATCAAATCGGCGACGCGTGCCAAACCTTCATCGTGGT
>JBBPLP010000889.1:0-11454 GCA_038089875.1 Fistulinella prunicolor
TAGTGGTGTGATTGTATGTCATATAAGATGACAATAGTCTAGACCATGACAAAGATAGAAGGGTCTAGACTTGCCTATGTAATTCCGGTCATATAAACGGTCTGGAACCTCTGACAGATCTAATCTAATCAATAGGGATGAAAGGCGAATATAAATGAATAAAAGAAACATAAGTTTCAACAGGAAGAAGACGTGGATGGGGAACTGGTGGTTGCTAAGTGGTATCGCTGAACGTCTTCAGCGAAGTCGTCAAACTTTAGTTGATGCATTGCCTCGAGTAGCTGTTGCTTGAGTATTTCGATGGTCGCACAGAGTGTAGAGTCGCCAATGGCAAGAGGGATGGGAGGTTGGCAGGTATACATGATTTGGATGGACATCTGCGTGAGGAGCCACACAGTAAGGAGGTGGTGGTAAGCGGAGTTCATGTCGACATGAGCGTCGATAGTTCGACAGATGCCGGTATGCTTCAGCAATCGTCGGAGGTGGGTCGCTTCCGTTTCCGTAATTGGTTCGATGAAGGAGTGGATGTGAGTAGGTATATCCACAGCAGGCACAGGATGAGGAGAAGAGAGTCGGTCGATGAGAGGAATGTTTCCGACGTGGGAGGGGGTGATGGGGGCGACATAGTTGTGTGGTGTTCCACGGAGCGTGGGCGGTATCTGAGCGGGTGTCTTCATTGTCCCCGAAAGGGGGAGAGGGGATGTCGATGGTGGGGGGGGGAAGCGATGATGGGTCAGAGATGGACGATGGAGTTGGTGGTGCGGTGGGGGGTGCGGTGACAATGGGGGCAGTGGTGAGAGGAGAAGTGGGACCAATAGACATTTGGATGCGGGAGATGGTGAGAGAGCGGGTTGAAGAGGGGAAGACGGAGGGGTGACGCTTCTTATAATCGTTGAGGAGGGACTTCGAATGTTTTAAGTTCCGCTCCAGTTCCCAGGAGTCTTCTTCCGCTGAGTATCCCTTCCATTGGATCAGGAAGGAACGGGATGACGGGTTTCTGCGGTGTCATATGATTTTTTTGATTTCGTATTCTTTTTCTCCTGCGATAAGGTCAGATGCTGGTCGGGGGAAGTTCGGGCTGTGGACGGGGTTTTCACGATAGGGCGATAGAAGAGAAGCATGGAATATGGGGTGGATCTTCCATGTGAAGGGTAGGCGGAGGCGGTATGTGATCGGGGATAGGACGTCAGAGATAACGAAGGGTCCTTCCCGTTTTGGGGCGAACTTGGGGTCTGCCACGAGTCGTTTTAAGTTCTGTGCCTCGAGCCAGACCTTATCTCCCTTGGTGAAAGGGGTAAAAGAGCGGTGATTGCGGGACGCCATGGCTTGGCGTGTAAGTTCGTGGGCCATGAGCGCCTTGTTGCGGGCAGCAGTGAGGGTTTTCATTCGAGATTCTAGAGCAGGGATAGACATGTCGGGGATGACTGAGGGAAGGGCTTGGGGTTCATAGCCCATCATGAGGAAGAACGGGGACTGTCCGGTGACGGAATGGGGGTGGTGATTGTGGGCAAACTCCACGTGTGGGATGAGTTTGGACCACGAGGATGGGTGATTTCTGCAGAAGATGCGGAGATAAGTTTCAACCTCTTGGTTGACGCGTTCAGTTTCTCCATCTGTTTGTGGATGATACGCAGTGGAGAGGGCGAGAGAGTAATTGAGGAGTTTGCCGAGCTCCTTAGCGAAGGCGGATGCGAATTGGGGGCCTCGATCAGAGATAATTTTGTTGTAGAGGCCAAATCGAGTGAATACTTTGAGGAAAAAGAGGGTGGCTATGCCCTCGGTGGTGATGGTTTTCTTGGTAGGGCAGAGAATCACCCCCTTAGTAAGCCCATGGTCGACCACAACCAGGAGAGAATCAAAGCTGTCGGAGAGAGGGAGGTCGGTGATGAGGTTGCAGGAGACCTGTTGGAAGGGGCGGGTGCAGGAGGAGCGAATAGGGGTGAGCAGAGGGACGGTGGGATGAGTATTGGATTTGTTTTGCTGGCACGTGGCGCAGCCGAGGACGTAGGAGTGGACGAATTGGGCAAGGCCAGGCCACCAAAATTCCGCAGTGACGAGTTGCCAGGTTTTCAAATACCCAGGGTGACTGGCTGTCTCATGATTGTGGCAGCGGGCAAATCGAGCGACGGAGATCATGGTCAGGGGGAATGTAGACCCGGTTTTGGAATGTGAGAACACCGTCCGTGTAATTCCAATCAGAGGTACAGGAGCGGAGGAAGGCGGGAGCGTCAGAGCCCATGGCATTGATGGCTTTGAGGACAAAGGGGTCCTCCTTAGAGTGGGTGGCAATGAGGTTGGCAAGGGTGCCATCCACGATGTTGACAAACATGGAGGAGGGAAGGAGGGTAACTCCTTCGTTGTCAGAGGCGTCAGGGGGAAGGAGGTCAGGGCGTCATGAGAGAGCGTTGGGGCCGGTGAGGAGTTTGCCAGGAACATGGATCATCTTGAGATCGAAATCTGTGAGATCAAGGAGCCAGCGGGCTTGGCGACGGTTCAGGATTTGGGCAGAACAGAAGAAGGTCAGGTTTTTGTGGTCAGTGAAGACCTGAACCAGATGTGCTGCACCGTGGAGATAATGGCGCCAAGCTTTGAGGGCGCAGATGACCGCAAGGAGTTCACGATCGTAGATACATATCATAGTTTCATTCCACTGGGGAGAAGGATTGCGAAAGATATGAACAGGGATGCCAATCGCCATTGGCATCGGTTTGGAGGAGGATAGCTCCTGATGCGTATTTCGAGGCATCGGTAGCGATGGCGAAGGGAGCGGAGTGGTCAGGGATGTGTCGGACTGGTTTGGCCAGAAAGAGGGCCTTGAGTTTGTCAAAGGATTGTTGGCAAGCGGGAGACCATTCCCACAGAGAGGTTTTCTTGGTGAGATCGATGAGGGGATGGGCGACGGAGGAGTAGTTTGGAATGAATCGTCGATAAAAGTTAGTGAAGCCAAGGAAGGAGCGAACATCCTTGAGCTTTTCAGGAATGGGCCAGGAGGCGATGCCATCAAGTTTAACAGGATCCATGGCGAGTTGGCCAGGTTTGACGATCATTCCGAGGTAGTTGACCTCGGGGGTGGTGAAGGTACATTTCTCGAGTTTGAGATGGAGGTCGAGTTCTTTCATGTGTTCTAGAACGTGACGGGTTCATTCGGTGTGGGTGGCTTCATCTGGGGAAAAGATAAGGAGGTTGTCCATATAAATAATGAGCCATCCTTCAGCGATCATGTCTCGGAATGAGTTGCTCATGAAGCGTTGGAACGTAGCGGGCGAGTTGGTGAGCCCGAAGAACATAACTGTTGGCTCATAGAGCCCTTTGTGGGTAATGAATGCGGCCTTCCATTGATGGCCGTCTTTGATGCGGACGTTGTTGTACCCCCAACGAACGTCAAATTTGGTGAAAACTTTGGCATCGCCAAGTTTGTCTAGGAGGTCTGAGATGAGGGGAAGCGGATAAGCATCACGGATGGTGTGCTCATTGAGGTATCGATAGTCTTGGCAAGGACGGAGTCCCCCGTCTTTCTTGTGAACGAAGAAGAATGGCAATGCTTGTGGGGAGTTCGAGGGGCAAATTTTTCCAGAGGCCAGGTTTTCATCAATAAAGGCTTCCGTGGCCTTTTTCTTGTCGGGGGAGAGGGAGTAGAGTTTGCCCACTTTGGGTGAGAAGGAGTCGTTGAGGTTGATCTCATGATTGTATGGTCGAGAGGGAGGGATGTGGTCGGTGGCCTCCTTTGAGAAGACCTTGGCGAAGTCAGAGTATTCAGGGGGAAGGTTTTTCTTGGGTTTGGCCTTCTCAGCGGCCATGGCGAGGGCAGTGGAGTTGGTGAGAGCAGCGATGCGAGGGTCTGAGACGGGAATAAAGCGGGTCCCACAGCGCATGATGTGGTTGAGTGAGTGGTTCTCCTTGGCTCGGGTGAGGAATTGTTGTTCCGATTCCTCATCTAGGTAGTCGAAGAGATGAGCATCGGTGATGGCATCCACATTGATGTGTTTTGGTCGTCGTGGTGCAGGGGAGTACTTTGGGAAGTGCTTTTCGTTCTTTTCCACATTGGCGGCGTAGGTTTCATAAAGTTCGCGGGATTGGTCGGTGGACTCCTGGAGGGAGATAGTTTGGTCCTTCCAGTTGATCGAGGGGTTGACGATTCGGAGCCAGAGTGCTCCGAGGATGATATTTTGTTGTCCGCAGTCCATAACGTAGAAGCGGACTTTGTGAGTGATCCCTTCGATGCCAATGAAGAGTTCTGAGATAAAGCGTACCCCTCCTTTAGCGGTGAGCTGTTGATTTAGGTTGTGAATGCGGAGGGGTTTTTTGAGATGAGTGAGGGGAAGTCGATTGCGCTTGGCGAAGCCCCAATCGATACAGGAGATATCGGCGCCACTGTTGATGAGGGCGCAGGTGTTGACGGTTTTCAGCGTGTGGGATGGGTTCAAGACTTGAATTGCGATTTCCATTGCGTCCAGAACTAATGGTACATCAACACGTTGTACAGAAGGAACGTCTCGCGTTGATCGAGAGTTCCGTTTTAAAAATCCTTCTTTGGGCAAACAAAGTCAATGCGCTGGACCATAAGGTCATCGTCATCATCATCACAAGTCTCCATCTTCGGGAGGTCTTCTTCGGCAGAGGTCACCTGTTGGACCGTCTTGTTTTTCTTGGGGAATTGAACCGTGCACTTGTCTGCGCGATGTCCGGGTTTTCTGTATCAGAAGCAGTGTCCTTTGGCAGCGCACTTTTTACATTCTTCAGGAGTGAGTTTCGAGGGGAAAGATATGGAATCCATGTCCATGGCATCAGGGTCTCGGGTGGAGGCCGAGGAGCAGGTGATCGGAGGGGGGGCCCTTTGCTTAGCCAGAAGGGCAGCGTATCTGTCCATGGCGAGCGATTGCTCCCAACAGGATTGTAATTCAAGGGCTTTTGCCATCCATTCTTCGAGGGTGGCGGGAACGGTGGTCATGCGATAAATGTTGTGACGAATTTGCTTCGGAATACCAATAGCATACTGAGTGATCAGAACATGTTGGTCTGTGGATTTGGCAAGAGCAACTTTTTGGTGGAAAAGGTTGTTGTGGCGGGAGATGGTCTGCAAGAGGGGTTCTCCAGGCCGTTGTTCTGCGTGGGTGGTGGTGAGCCATGTAACAGCATCGTTCTGGGCAGTGGCTGGGATAAATGACTCCGTGAACTTAGTGATGAATGAGTTCAGGTAGCCGAACATTGGCGGGGTTGCTTCGAGGGCTGCGTTTCTAAAGGTGGTGGCCCATGTGGCCGCGGATCCTTCCTTCATGTAAGAGAGGGCGAAGGTGACCTTTCGGTCTTCGGTGTCATAGGTGTTGGAGTTGATGAGGAGGTATCCTTGCACTTGGGAGAGCCAATTTTGAGCTTTGGCGAAGTCTCCATTGAAGGAGTCGGGGGTGCCGAGACGTCGTTCCTTGTCATTGGCTCGGGACATGGCTGAGGCAGGTGCAGGTGGTGGAGGTGGTGGTGGGGGTGTGGGGAGGGTGAAAGTAGCCTGTCTGGAGATAGGTGTAGGCGATGGTGAGGTGGGGAAGCGAGGGATGTTCAAGGAGTGACTAAGCTAATGGGCTAAGTCCTGTGCTTCCTGTTCTTGTGCAGGTTCTGGAATACGGATGTCGCCATAGTAGTTCAAGGGTTCTTCTTGTCGACTCAAAGGGCCGTCAAGTGGCTGAGGTTCATTGGAAGTTTCGGAAGCGTCTTGCTCCTGTTCTCGATACCCGTAAGGGTGAGTCAAGGTCGAGGGTCGAGGGTTTCTGGGGCGTCAATAGGAAATGGTGGGCTTACGTGAGAGTAGCCGATTTCGAAGAATTTAGACCTTTTGTTACGCTTGCTACGTAGCTAGCGTAGAGGCCAGAGGGCGCTCAAGGTCGTTGATGATTCAAAGATGTCGTGGTGTCGCCACATGACTAACTAGCCCCTGAAGAGGACAACTAGGTTCAAGGATATGGCTTGTTGGGAAGCTGTTCAACGATTGATTGAGGAAAGCGTCAACTCGAGAGTATGATGAAGACTCAAAGATATGAGGACCAGAGGGGACTATGTATGAGCTAGATTCTGGTAGGTCTAACTTAGGGTACATCAGAGGTATCGAAGGGTTTATATACGAGAAGCCATAGTTCAGGGCAGGCAAAGTAAGTATAAAAAGGGGAGCGATGACAAATGAAGTGAGTCATCAAAAGAATGCGATGGAATCATGAAGAATGATGACTCATTGGAAGTGTAAGCGTAAATGAGTAAGCGATGATGCGTACCCTTAGTAATACAGCTGCGCATGAGTAAGCGCTAAATAATCAAGAATGTGTAAGCAAAACTAAAGTAAGGAAAAAGTGGTGGCCTAAGCGGGGGTCAAACAGCAAAGGCTACAAGTGTTAGGGGAAAGAAATAAGGGCATAGATAAGGAAATATAACAGTACCCGCCTATTCCAACAGCTCTCCTGCGACCTGATCACTGACCTCCCTCTCTCCAGCGGCTTTGACTCTCTCCTGGTCGTGGTCGACCATGGGCTTACTTAAGGGGGTGATTCTTTGCCCCAGGAAGAAAACCATCACCACCAAGGGCATTGCCACCCTCTTTTTCCTCAAAGTATTCACGCGATTTGGCCTCTATGACAAGATCATTTCCAATCGATGTCCCCAATTCGCATCTGCCTTTGCCAAGGGGCTCGGCAAACTCCTTAACTACTCCCTCGCTCTCTCCACGGCATATCATCTGCAAACGGATGGAGAAACCAAACGTGTCAACCAAGAGGTTGAAACTTATCTCCACATCTTCTGTGGAAACCACCCATCCTCGTGGTCAGAACTCATTCCGCATGTGGAGTTTTTCCACAATCATCACCCTCACTCTGTCACCGGACAATCATCGTTCTTTCTCATGATGGGATACGAACCCCAAGCTCTTCCCTCGGTGATTCCCGACACTTCTATCCCTGCTCTAGAAACTCGCATGAAAACTCTCACCGCTGCCCGCAATGAAGCCCTTGCGGCTCATGAACTCGCACACCAAGCCATGGCATCACGTAACCACCGATCATTCACCCCTTTTACCAAAGGAGATAAAGTCTGGCTCGAAGCCCGGAACTTGAAACACCTCGTGGCTGACCCCAAATTTGCCCCAAAACAGGAAGGACCCTTCGTTATCTCTGACGTCCTATCCCCGATCACATACTGCCTTCGCCTACCAAACACGTGGAAGATCCACCCCGTGTTCCACACTTCTCCCCTATCGCCCTATCACGAAAACCCTGTCCATGGCCCGAACTTCCCCCGACCGGCACCTGACCTTATCGCAGGAGAAGAAGAATACAAAATTGAAAAGATCATATGGCATCATGGAAGCCCGTCATCCCATTCCTTCCTGATCTGATGGAAGGGATACTCAGCAGAAGAAGATTCCTGGGAACTGGAGCGGAACTTGAAACATTCAAAGTCCCTCCTTAACGACTATAAGAAGTGTCACCCCTCCGCTTTCCCCTCTTCAACCTGCTCCCTCACCATCTCCGCCATCCAAATGTCTATTGGTCCCACTTCTTCTCTTGCCACCGCCCCCGTCGTCACCACACCCCTCACTGCTCCCTCTACTCCATTGTCCATCTCCGACCCGTCGTCATTGCCACCCTCCACCATCGACATTCCCTCTCCCACTTTCGGGGACCACGAAGAAGCTCGCTCGGACATCGCCCACGCCCCGTGGGACACCACTGCGACCTACAAAGAATTCCTTAACCCACACGACTATGTTGCCCCAATCACTCCCTCCCATGTTGGAAACATTCCTCTCGTCACCCGACTTTCTTCTCCTCCTCCTGTGCTTGCTGTGGATGTGCCTCCTCTCGCCCACTCCTTCATCAACCCAATTACGGAAGAGGAAGCGACCCACCTCCGACGACTGCTAAAGCACACCACCATCCGAAAAACTATTGATGCCCACGTCGACATGAACTCCGCCTACCACCACCTCCTCACCATGTGGCTCCTCACAAACTGCCGTTCAGATCATATATACCCGACAACCCCCTATTCCCCTCGCCATTGGTGATTCCACCCTCTGTGCGACCATTGAAATCCTTGAACAACAACTGCTCGAAGCAATGCACCAGGTTAAATTTAACGACTTCGCCGAGGATGTACAATAGTATCACCTGGCGACTACAACATCCCCATCCGCCTCCTTGTCGCCCTTAGACCCTGAAACTCTTGCTGTTGTCGAACGAGTCGATAACTGGTGGACAGGTTACAAAGGGAATGCCCTGCTCCCAATGAGCCACCCTCGCTACAGAGAAGTGTGCTTTACCTTTTCGCGGCTGGGCCATGTACGCATTAATTGCCATTTTTATCATTGTCCCCTCTGTCGCCAGCCGGCACCTGGCCATATCCAATCCCGATGCCCACTCCGTACTCACCCACAACACACACGCTCCCCACCGCCCATCATTGCCTCTCCAGTTTCCTCTCGTCGATCTACCACTTCGTCGTCTACCTCCTCCGCCCCTGCATTGCCTATCCCTGCCCCTTGACCACAACGCGTGGTCACCACTTCTTTCTGGATGCGCCCCTACGGGGCTCCCTGTCGTGCTCGCCGCCCCTGCTCACCTTCCCCTGGCCCTATTGACCAGGAAGATGTCTGGGATGACTCAGCTTATGCCAATACCACCGGCTCCCCCACTGGGTTCATTGATCTGTAAAATGTCTGTGTCGTGGACTTGACCCCTAGTACAGGGGTAATGTTATGTTTCTTCTCTATGCCCCTATTCTTTTAAACATCACCCCACCACGTTCCCTCTCTCCATCCACTCCATCCATCTTCGCTCACCAATGTCCATCGGCCCCACCACCCCATCAACCCTCTCCACCGTATCCTCCCTTCCACCATCCACCATCCACAAGGAAGATGCTACTATCATTGTCCCCTCCTCCATGTCCCCCTCCATCGCCAAGAAAGATGTCACTGCTGCTCGTGCAGTTGCCCATATCATCCTCCCCGCTAATATCGAGGTCGACGACGACGACCACTATTCCACCATCGCCCATGCCCCTTGGACTTCCACCGCCACCTTCAAAGAGGTCCTCCGCCCTGCCACGTACTCTCCCCCCATCACTCCCTCTCATGTCACCAATGTTCCCCTCGCAGAGTGACTATCTGACCCTCCTTGTGGCATGCACGCTGTTGATATACCTGCTCTCGCTCACAACTTCTGAGACACCATCTCCAATGAGGAAGCCACCCACATCCAACGACTCCTCAAACACCAATGCATCGGACAGGCCATCGACACCCACATTGACATGTCCTCCCCTTTCCAGTACCTCATCAAGGTCTGGCTCCACCTCCAAACCTCCCTCTGCATCATGACCCTCAGGCAACCACCCCACATCATGGCTGTAGGCGACAGCTTCATCCACACGGTGCTCGAGCTCGCTGAAAACAACCTCGTCAACTTGATGTACCAACTCAACTTCGACGAATTTGTCAAAGATGTCCAGTGACACTGGCACGAGACGACTACGTCTCCCTCTGCCTCCTCATCCCCCCTCGACCCTGAAGAGGAAGAAACCCTTATCCGAACCGACGAATGGTGGACCGGACACAAGGGGCAGGCACCCTTACCACTCTCCCACCCCTGCTTCACTGAAACCTGTTACATCTGCTCACGTCTCAGCCACATCAAGGTGGACTGCCACTATTACTCCTGCCCAATTTGCCTCTGCCCTACCCCTGGCCACCTTCCACGCCACTGCCCCTCCAAACGCCACCGTGCCCCACCACATGTTATCGCCTCATCCTCGTCCTCTTCCTCTGGCCAAACAGCCTCCTCGTCCTCTTCCTCTGGCCGAACAGCCTCCTCCTCCTCTTCGGGTGCCCGAATCCGTGCTTCCACCCGAAATCAGGAGAATATTGTGCTGCTTCCTGTCGCTGCACCTCGCCCCCGCTGCACCACCACTACCTGCATGCACCCCTATGGGTGTCCTCGCCCCGTGCGTTGCACCCCCTCTCTCTACGAATACGGAGATGAGTGGGATAACTCCGCCTACGCCAATGTCACCGGTTCGCCTACCAAGTTCATTGATATCTGACAAATGTTCGTTGTGGACTCCATATCTAAAACGGGGGTAATGTTACGATCAGTGGTGCCCCCTATCTTTTTCTTGTCCTTTTTAGCATGTTAACCTCTATGATAACCTTCGCTGTTGAGCCCCACTTAGGTTCTCTTCTCTTCAAACCCTTTGACCTGACCCTTCGCCCATCGGGCCGCTTACTATTTAGCACTGACTCATGTGCAGTTGTATTACCAAAGCCAATCGGCCGATTACTCATTCTCGCTTACTTTTTGCTGATGTCATCATTCTTTGCGATTCTATCACATTCCATCGATGACTCACATTCTTTGTCATCTCTTCCTCTTTAGTCCTTTCCATGCCTGCCCTGAACTATGGCTCATACGTATATAAACCCGTTGATATCTTTGATGTACCCTAAGTTAGACCTACCAGAATCTAACCTCATACATCGCTCCTCTGGCCAGACTTCTATAAGTCTCTGTTGTACTTCAAGTCAATGCTCTCCTCTATGCCTTTACGGCTGTTCTCCATCCACGCCTTCAAGGCTGTCTATAAGGATCCATTGCGTGCTCTCCTTATCCTAGGTCGATCGTCGCTTACCATAGCCATCGTCTACTACGCTCCCCTCTTGGAGCTGTCCACTTGAGGCCCTCTGGTTTTACACTAGCATTTGTGCAAGCGTAACACATACAATGGGAGTATATGTATAGTCTTTCCCATGATCCTCATTACACCATCAGATCAAAACCTTGCCAGTGCCAACAATGTAAATCATACTGGCCATCGCACTTACCAGTATCCACTTGTCTTTCAGTAATGAAATGTAATCAACAAAGTCAGATCTATCTGGCATAAAGTGGGAGCAAGCTCCCAAGTCCAATATCCATTGATTCTCTTGGTTTTCTATTCGTTTATGCTTACATCCACACTTTTTCTTACTTGAGCTTGCAGCATTGAAACAAGAACAACATGCTGAGGCATTGGATTGCTCATATATGGTAGTTACATTCACTTCTAAGCTACTAACTACCACAGTGTCCAAGCAGTGGGAAAAAGTCCAAGACACATTACTACATACCTGCACTGTTTTCCCAAAATGGGTATATGGCCTTGGTGAGTAATCAGAAATAGAATCAAATGAATGGATGTATAGTTGGGACACACCGTCCATCTCACAGTCTTCCTCAATTGACCAATCCAGTATGAGTCTTCCATGGGGGTGAGGATATCCTTATGCTTCTCTCGAGTGAGCAGAATGATGGGGCTGATAGGCCTGTCATCTTCATCATTGTCCTTGCTATCCCAGGAAGTCCTAGGGGCAGAATGGATTTCGTGCTGGTCTCGCTTCCACTTATTCAGCGGTTTAGCTTTCACGGAGATTCAGGAAGA
>JBBPLP010000890.1:0-11451 GCA_038089875.1 Fistulinella prunicolor
AATGGGCCGTCATCGCTAGGAAGATCCCTGGCCGTACCGACGACGCGTGCTCAAAGCGTTATCGCGAGGCCCTCGATCCTCGTCTCAAGAAGGACGACTGGACGCTGGACGAGGACGAGAGGCTCATCGCTGCCTACAACCGTCTGGGCGGCAGATGGGGTCGCGTCGGACAAGAGCTCCAGCGCAGCGGCCTAGGCTGCCGTAACAGGTCGCGCGCTCCCTTTACTCTTACGCTACCCTGGTTGCTCACCTTAGTCCTTTCCCCGCCAGGTGGAGGCTTCTCCAACGAAAAAGGGTCTCCGCTTCACTTAGCGATCAGGGCGTGCCCTCCTCAAAACTTCATTCCGAGGCCTCGCCTGCCCAACTCTGTCCATCCCTCAGCTATTCCAATCCGTCCCCCTGGCCATCCCTTGCAATGATCGAGCCCTCACCCTACTGGGACGACTCTTTGTCTCAGCTCGACGCACCTCCTTCCGCTCCACCCACTTCCCGCAACAGCGTTGATCTGCTGGGCGATCCATCACCACAACCGCAACAGCAACAGCAACACGCACCGCTTGTCCCGCAATTGGTCGACTATCCTGCACCATTTCATTACTCCTCCTCGTCACTCAGCTCAGCCTTGTCGTCTCCACAGCACGCACTCCCTTATGAAAAAGACGCCGACGCCACCGCTTCTAATGGACGCCAATCGCTAGTGCTTCCAACTGCCTCCGTCCCGCCGGACAACAGTCCAACAGCCGTCTTCGCTCCATTCGATTACGACTCTTCATCATCCACTTGTGCAGTCTCCGTTGGCTCCACATCACCAGCCCCTCAGGCCACCACCTACACTGAGGACATGCATCAAAGCAACATATACAACGATTGTCCCCATCAATTTCATCAGCTCCAACGGAGTGTGCCGCACACAACCATTCCGGTTCACACCTCCGTTCATCCTGTGCAGGTCGATCATTACACGCCATCCGTTGGACACGAGGAATGTAGCCTCTCTCATGCTGCATTGACAACGCGACACCAACCGACATCACAAACCAGCGGTTCTCTTCGGGCTCCAAGCTCCGCCGATTCCTATTTTGCAACCTCACAGCTCTCTGAGCAGCAGGCCAGCCACATGCCATCATCGATGACTTCAGCTTCGCTTCTCGACAAACCCGACACGTACTATCACGCGTCGTCAGAACCACAGCTTGACGTCAATGCTCAGCACACCCACCTTCCTACTCCTGATCCGCTTTCTCTCTCCGAATCACGCCCAGGCTATCATTACGCTCATCAGCGTGATCATTCGCGTGCACGAGTTGTGGAGACAATGCGTGGCCAAGCACGGCGTGGCGAATATCACCACAACCACGTGCAGCCAGACCCAAACCGCCGCGGCCACCAACCGTCGAGACCACCCACCTCGTCTGAAACCCGGTATGCACTGCACCAACCTGAACCCCGCAGTGTAAACACACCTCAACCTGAAGCGGGTCCGTCCTGCGCAACACCTGACCACTACTACCCTCCCAATCGTTCACACTCGTCGCACCTGGTCAGGCGGTCAACTGCTTCCCCTCATCCCGTCGGAATGCCGTACACGAAACGACCCTCATTGGACAGCTCGTCGGCCAACTCTGAGGACCACCACCTTCAACCCTTCCAACCCGTCCCGAAGCAGAAGACCGGGGCGGCCGTTTCTAGGAAACGGCCCGACAAGCAGGTGCCATTGCGTTTATCATCGGATTTGCAGGCGACCACCGAGTAAGTTTCCTATGAAGCCTCTTGATCTTCAGCGCTCATGTACCACAGTCCTTCCATCAAACCTTATGCTTGTGGCCACGAGAGTTGCTGGCCTTCCAATGCGGCATCGAGTCGTGCCTGTTATTGCACCTCGCGTGGCCTTTCGGATCACAACAAAGTTGCTCACCCGGAAGACTCGGGGGGAGACAGACCGTACCGATGTGGCCTAGAGGGATGTGGTAAATCATGGAAGGTACGTACATGTCCTTGATGTCGCATTCACTTTATCACGCATATATTAGAGCATCAACGGATTGCAGTACCATCTTCAGATGTGAGCTTGGTTGTTGTTACGGAGGAAGATTGTCTGACAACTATCTTTCGCAGCTCAAAGGCCCACTTTCAACATGCCATCACCTCTAGCATCGTCTCTACTTATATAGGTGGTCTGTCCGTCCCTGCATCTGTGAAAGCATGTACGAGCGACGGGGAAGACAAGACGAAGAAACAGTACAAGTGTCCTCATGAAAACTGCCCTAATCGGTATAAGCAATTGAGCGGCCTACGTTATCACTTAGCCCATGTAAGTATTAGTGTCGGTAGCACGTACAACACTCAGCTAGCTTCTTCAGGGCCATCCGGTAGATCTTCCTAAACAGCTGGCGCTCGTCCCTCCTGCTTTGAGCCGCAAGTTAGCGGAGAAGATGGGCGTTCAGGGATCCGCTTCGTCATCTTCCGAGCATCAGACGCGCAACAATTCAGAAGCATCCAATTCCTCTTCGCAAAGTTCTTTCAACTCCTAGAATTTGCCTCTACTCAATAATTTCTTGTTTATTATACAAATGTCGGTTATTTCGTTTGGGTTCGGTTTATGTATGCGTAGGCAAGTCGTCACTTATTCTATTCGCTATCACACGTTCAACTACGTCGTAATTTACATGTACTTATTGATATCTTTAACGGTGGTTATCTCTTCCGCTGTTTCCTTACATATATGTATGCAATCTATGTGCTTGAGAGGAACTTCAAACAGATCGATCCGACAATGAACAAGCACTGTCCTAAGATTCACCTTTGGGAGTTTCATCGGTTGCCATTACCGGTACCAAATTGACTAGCGCTATGCCCCGATTAGTAAAAGGTTTTGTGTAGATGGGAGCACACGTACAGATCTCTCAACGCTGGATCGGACATGAGTTCCTCCATTGAAGGCATTTGTCCGCTCTGAACACGACCCATCTGATGGGGAATAGATGTGAGTCATCCAGAACCAGATGACGACGACGGGCATACCATGTTTGCCACGGCCGGATTGGACATGAGTCTTTCCAGACCACCATTGGCCATCATTTGTTGGGCCATTTGCATCATCATTGGATTGTTCATCATGCTTGCCAAGTTGGGCATGCCTCCACCTCCGCCGAACATGTCTGCCAGACCAGCCAAGTTTGGGGTCGCACCTGAAGGGGCGGGGTTCAGGGGCGGAGATGAGGTGCTAAGCTGATCCTCGGGCATGAGCGGAGGAGGGCCATCGTCGTCCTCCTCGGGGGGGAGACGGTCTTTTGCGTTCTTGAGGCCTGATTTGAGATTCTCGTTTGTCGGATCCAGTTCGACACCCTTGCTAAACGCGGTTGTTGCGGCCTTGAAGTCACCCAAACTGTAATGTGCATGACTGAAAAGGTGGGTGAGCGGTTCACGTCGGATGCAACGGAGCGAAGAGGGTACCCGAGGCGAGAGTAAGCTTTGGCGAAGGACGGGTCGACTTCGATGGCCCTCTTGGCGTCTTCGACTGCGGATGCGTGGTCACCTTTGCTGGAATAGGCGGCGGCGCGGTTAGAGAAGTAGACAGCATTGGTGGGGTCGAGGGCGATTGCCTTGGAATACGACTCGATCGCGGCGTCATGCTTTTTGGCGGACATCTGAGTGTTTCCTGCCTGCTTGTGCTTCTCTGCCTTCTTCCTGTCTTCCGCAGACGGCGTCTTTGGCGGTGCAGAGACGGATGGAGGGGATGGAGGTGGGGAGGAGGGTGCGCCGACTCTGTCTTTTGTCTTTAGGAAGACATCGAATATGGTCTGCAGCTTTGCAGGCTTGATGCTGAGTCGCTTTCGCTGGGCATCGTTGGACGGATCTATGCCAAAGGCCTCGCCGATGCATTGGACTGCGAACGGTAGATTGGCGAGATGTGCCATGTATAAAACCGGGGAACGCACTGGCGACCTCGAGACCCTCTCTGTCGTCCTCCTTTACCGTGCCGTCCTGTATGGACTCGTTGAGGAAATCGACGAAAGAGAGGACGAGCTGCTGTTTCTTCAAGTCGGTCATGATGGTCAGTGCCCAATCAGCGATACAAACAGACGACAACAAGGAGGGTCGCTCTCTGTCTGCGTCGGACGCGTACTCGACCCATCGTCATGTTCTTCTGTGGCATTTCCGGCGAGCCTCCGCAAGACCCCGTCGTGTCCGCGAAGTCGGGTCACGTCTACGAGCGCCGTCTCATCCTCAAGTACATCAACGACAACGGCACCGACCCCCTCACCGGCGAAAAACTCGAGGAAGCCGACCTCCTCGCCATCAAAGCCAGTCCGTCTTGACCCCCTTCTCCTCCTCACCGTCCGTACTGACATCGTCCTAGACCCAAAGGCGGCCCCACCAAGACCACCCACGGCGACCTCCATCCCTGCCCTCCTCCACACCCTTCAAAACGAGTGGGACGCCGTCGTATTGGAGACCTTTGCTCTAAAACAGCAGTACCACAACACCAGGCAAGAGCTGAGCTATGCCCTCTACGCACAGGACGCAGCCAGCCGCGTCGTTGCCCGTCTCATCCGAGAACGTGACGCTGCCAGAGAGTACGTCCTGCCTTTTTCATTCCCGCGTTCCGTGTCCTCAGGTCGTCGTTCAGGGCACTCGCCAACGTCCAGGCGAGCATGGGCATACCGTCCGCACCAGCGAACGGTGCAGATGTCGAAATGACTGAGGAAACTTCCCCAGTCGCCTTACCAAAGCAAGTCATCGACCAAATTGACGAGACCCAACAGACCCTGTCTGCTACGCGTAAGAAGCGCAAGGCGCCCGCTGGATACACCACCCCCGCAGAGGTTAAAACTTTCGTGGCAAAACAAACCATCCCGTCCCTCCACTCGGCCTCTCCCGCTGGCATTAACGCGATTGCCATCTCACGTGTAAACCCGTCCCAGTTCCTGACTGGCGGTAACGACAAAATCGTGCAGCTCTATGACAGAAGCACGGACAAAGTACTCGCTTCTCTCAAGGGGCACACGAAGAAAGTCAACCATGTCGCTTTCCGAGAACGAGATGGCGAGCCCACTTTGCTCTTCTCTGCTGGTGCCGATAAAATTGCCAAAATTTGGTCGCATGACAGCGCTTCTGGCGAATATCTGCCCAAAGCGACGATCAAAACGCACAAGAGCGACTTGACCGGCCTGGTCGTTCACCCCACGTCTACGTTAGTCGCGTACTCCTCCCTCGACAAAACGTACTCCCTGCACGAACTCTCCAACTTCTCTGAGGTGTACCACTCTAGTCCCGCAGATGAGCCCATCAGTTCGCTTGCCATCCATCCGGATGGTGGTCTCCTCGCCCTTGGAACGCCTTCGTCAAAAATTCAAATATCTGACGTTCGCACGGGTGCCCTGGCCGCAACCATTTCGCCCGGTGGTACACCGTTCTCGGTCCATACCTTGTCATTCTCCGAGAACGGCTATCATCTTCTAGCACCAGACAGCCTGTCCTCGGTAGCCATCTGGGACCTTAGGAAAATGACGACCGCGCATTCCATCCCGCTTGGTGACACCTTCAAGATCAACAAGGTCGTCTATGACTATAGCGCCAATTTCTTTGGTGTCACCGGTAATGAGGGCGTCCGTTTGTTTGCGCACAAGACCTGGGAAGAACTGGTTCGCTTCGAGGATGTAGGAGACGCGACGGATCTCGTGTTCGGTGATCAAGGGAAGGAGCTTTGGGTTACCAGCGGGAGAGAGGTTAGGATTTTGGGTGTCCCCGAGTAGTCTACGTCTATCTGGTTCTCAATGTATTTTCCGACGCGCCTTATAATCGTCGTATCGCTCATGGTTGACTGGCACAGGGACAATGCATGAAATACAACCGGCAGACCAACTTGTCAAACATTCATCGAAAGGTCCTCAGTGCATGTTCAGACTTGGGGTTTAGAGTGAATGTAATTCATGCATTGGCCTGAGTACTTTGTACATACAATGTGTATCCCTGATGGATTCGGTAACCAAATGTAAAAACCCGAAAGACAATAATGGTAATGCGAAGTAGTAATGCAAAATGTGCTAATGGTTTGGAAAGGATGGTAGTAATGCAGTTGGAGCATAAGGGCCAGAGCGACAGGAAGAAAATGTAACGTCGCGACCACCGGTCGTATAAAAAAAAGGTTTAGGTCACGCAAAGGAGAGTGTATGGGTACAACAATTGGAACGGTCACCATGACGATGGACCGAATATCTGTCCAGGAGGCGCCACTCTGAAAGGCGTACCAAGAGCGTCCGCAGTATTTTGCCAAGCAATGTTGCCCCACCAATTGAGGTTGATGCCGCCCTTGGGCAGCTGCAAGGTGAAGAAGATGAAGAGTAAGCTGATCGCGACTCCGCCGTCAAGGCCTGCAGCGAGAATGTAATTGTAGCGCATCCACCATCGGAAGTGGTAGCGGCGCATGAACCATTGGAAGACGAAGCCCACCATCAACCACGAAGCGTAGTTGATACCTGTCGCGGGAGGCATTGCACCAATTCCGGCAAAGAGTACGGGAATGTTGATGTAACGCCAATAGGATAGAGGGAACCGGCGCGCGAGGTAGTAGAATGGAATGGGAAGAGCGGCGCCAAGTAAAAAGAACCACAAGATTGGGCTATACATTGCCCCCACACCGAACATTCTCCGTGGTCCGATGCCTCCCCATATCAGTGAAGAGGTAGCGAATACAGTCGTGGCGGGACATGTGAAGAACTGAGGCTGGTGAGGTTGACAGATATCCACAATGTTTTCAAACATCCATTCTTGCACCAGAATGACTGCAATGCTGCTGATGAAAGCAGCGACAACCTGCGCGATGAACATGAGACGAGGAGGAATCTTCATGTAGTGACCAAGCTTGAGGTCACCAGCGAACCCAATCGCTTGGTTCGCGCCAGTATAAGCAAGTCCTTTGAAGATCATAACGGCCACGGGTTTTCCCGGAAAGACATAGCCGGCAATGAGTTCGTACATGACGTTTAGGGCGACTTGTTGGTTTGTGATTGCCTGGATCATGCCAATAGGGATCGACAAGCACGAGGCGAGGCCCAACGCGAGGCATACTCCCCAGATGGGAAGCTGAGTGGGGTAGATCTCAACCGCGACGCAAACGAGAACCAACATTATGATCCCCAGCGATGCATACCACCATTGAGGAACTTCGGCATAGGCTTGCATAAGACGCGAGTGAACATCACGCTCGTCCTTCAGACTGCGCTTGAAACGTTTGATGATATCATGACGATACCACACTAAGAATAGCGTTTAGCTAAAAGAACCGCAAAAAATGCGAGCATACTGACAGAAGGTGTGGACAACGACGGATGCGAACGAAGCAAATGCGACACCATATGCGACTGCTAGCGTGGCAGGGAGGAATGCAGGGGAGTATGCCTCGTATTTGGTGTTGTCGAAAATGCCGTTGGTGATAATTTTCGTTGCATCGAATATCATACCGGTGTTATCGAAGACGACCGACGCTGACATGGGCAGGTAACTCATGAAGAAACTGTTTGTGTCTGAAAAGAGTGGTGTTTAGAATGAGACCCTGGTTAAGAACACACTGCTCACAGTAAAGGATGGGCGTAAGGATCCAAAAGAAAATGACGAAGCCGACACCTGTATTCGCCTCTGACCACCACTAGAAAAGAAAATAAGTCAATCTGAATGCAGATGTTTACGGAGATGAACGCACAGGTGAGACCAGAGGATTGGAAAAGTAGGATATCATGGACCAGTCAAGCGTGAAAATGCCCATGCCAAGTCCTGTAGATGTGCCAAATAATGTGTTGACGACGACGTTGTTTGGTGCGATCCAGCACACCCAGTTAAAAACACTGAGGCCAGTCCAAAGGAAGCCGGGCACAAAGTACCACGCAAAGCTGCATGCAACAACAATGGCGAAGAACTTCTCCCGTGAAATATGGTGGTGGTCAGACTTGCCATACGCCTTGTGAAGAGTATTGAAGAGCGCAGAGTTGACCAAGGCACCGGGCCAGATCATGCTACTAGGATAGACGAGGAAACGGCGGAGGAGACCACCCAACGAGAAGCCGATCAACTGCGTTGAGAAGACAAGTATGATCTCGTACGCGGACCCGAGCTTTTGGTTGTAGAAGATGCGTTGCGCAGCGACAATATCGGTCGCATATGCGCCGCTGACAACTACGTTGGCCATAACGGTGATCAGAACATGCTCTTTGATGTTAAAAGGACCAGGATTGAGCGTCCAGGTATAGCCAAAGGTACGGAAGCGGGTAGTAGGGAGCGCATGCTCAAGTGCTTTTCCAAGGGGCAAAGCCGTCAATTGAGCGACGATGCCAGAAATGAGAACGGATGGGTCTAAGGCGAAGATCAGTTTGATTGTGGACCAGAGAAACAATACACTGACATCGAAGGGAGAAGATCTGATTCATTGAAGAGATAACTATCGTGTAGAACAGACCCAGGAACCATGTACGGAATGTATTGACAGGTATTGTGGGATCATCAACGCTAGAAATAGCGGCGCGGACCTCAGGGTAAGGCGACTCGCTGTGGGGTGATGGTCAGGGGAAGGAATAAGGTGCAGTGGGTGGTGCTTCACTTACTCGTCGTAATCGAATTCAGTCCCTTGGGTCTCTGTCCTGGACGCGGTAGAATACCTCAAGGACTCCGAGCGAGACTGTACATCGAACTCTGAAAGCCGAATGGAGCCGGTATCCAAAGCCTTCTTCTTCTCGAGTTCGCCAACTTCTGTGGTGGAGTCTGAAAGGGACTGCAACTCCGAATGATAGTCGTAGTTGGGGTCGTTCAAATGCTCCATGATAGAGTCGACATCCTGAGGAACATCTGGTACACCTCGACGGTGAACAGAAGCAGAGTTAGAGGTGTTGGTTGGGCTGTTGAATAATATGCGGTCCATGGCGTCACCGATTCCAACGTCGGGTAAGGGACAGCGAGCCGTTCCTCGAGAGAAAACGTGGGCAAGGCGCGGTGGAAGGTGGGGGGAAGCTGATATTGATTCGAGGTTTCATGGCCTTTTGAGTCGTGGATGATATGGGGTCTATTGTGCAAACGAACGTGAGGGCGCTCAGAATGGAAAGAATGAGAAGGTGGAAGCGCGTCGAGAATTGACAAGACAATAGGCCCGATTTGACAATATCTACAGCGAGACAAAAGGCTGTGAGAAGGGTAACGTGAAACAGAAAGCGGGTTCCTGTCGACGGCATGCTACCAATCTGATAAATAGTCGACGAATATCAGTACTTCTGCGCGAAACTATGACCGACCTAAGTTCCACCTCTGCTGTTGTGCATCGGCAAGGTCTGCTGAACCATAATCGCTGAGTGGGCCAGAACTTGGTCTCGCATAACCATGGAAAAGAGGGGGACCTAGTAGAGCCGAGACTAGTTATTGTCAGTGACTCAAGCACCTATCTGAGACGAGATTATTGTCTTCGGGTAAGTTGCACTTCAAAGACAATAAGCATCCGTTTCCTAATGGGGAAAGTTGGTATGAACGTAAGTGACCAGCGGTGAGTCTTTGGTCCGCCGCCATTCGACGTTCGACGATCAGCATTTGGCGCCAGCAAAGTCAGACAGCATATCAAGGTCGTCCTTGGGCGTGCTTGCTTATCAAACTGACTCAATTATATTGGCTGCTCACGTCCGGAAACAACCACGTAGTCGCAATGGGCGCCAGATATGACGAATCATTCTCCACCCATGTGACTTGGACGTTTCAACAGACTTATCAAGCGCGAGACCCATTCCTTCAATACCTCTCTGTCTTTTAGAGGAACTATTGGCTTATCACATCCATGTCGACCATCGAAACAGTGACCCCAGCTACGGCACCTCTGACTCTACGCGTGGAGGATGACTCGGACTCGGCCCAAACAGAGACGTATAACTATTATCACCTTTTGCCCCATTTTTCTGGGGACAAATATCCCCCTCTTACTCCTTTTGAGCATGTCGATCCTGGGTTTCGTGCTCTCAAACATCGCGACCCCCGTGCCTTTTTAAAAGGTGCGCAAAGTATAGTCGATTTGACCCCGAACTTGGGTACCGAAGTCAGAGGAATCCGCCTCAGGGATCTCAATAGCGATGGGAGGGATCAGCTTGCGTTAGAGGTAAATGCAGCAGCATCACTATAATTGCAGGACTATAAGTTGTCGAACCACAGGTCGCTAGGCGTGGATTGATGGTTTTTAGGGACCAGTTAGATTTCATCGACCAGGAATCAGATGCTTACCTGGAATGGGGTCGTCACTTCGGAAGGTTTGTCGACCTGAATGCCACTCTAATTCTGCTTGCCGTTTTCTGAAACTGAGTCGAACGTTGCCCATCGCGCAGGTTGCACATTCACCCCACCTCTGGCCATCCAAAAAATTACCCACAAATCCATCTCGTTTACAAGTCAGTTCCCTCGTACCCCTTTCTGTTGGACTGTTTCAACCATTTCCCGCCTGATAGGGATGCCAATTCGACTTTCAATTTTGAAGTCCATGATAGTATCACGACCACAGTCTGGCATTCCGACGTGTCCTACGAACTTCAGCCCCCTGGGCTCACAACCTTCTTTCTACTTTCACAACCAACAACAGGTGGCGACACGTTGTTCACGTCGCAGGTTTCTACGCTGAAGAAATTATCCCCCTCTTTCGTTGCGTTCCTGCGAACCCTGAGTGCGTTGCATTCTGGAGTCGAACAAGCCGATTTTTCTCGGTCAGGGAAGCGGGGAGGGATAGTTAGACGTGAACCGGTGGAACACATCCACCCTGTAGTGAGGTGTCATCCAGTGACCGGTGAGGAAGCACTCTATGTGAACAGACAGTTCACTAGATACATCGTCGGCTTGAAACGTGAAGAGTCGGGTGAGGGTATCGTATACTATTACAACCGCCAACACTGACGAGAAGAAGAAACCATCCTGAAATTTCTGTATGATCACATTGACAAGAGTAGTGATCTACAGGCCAGAGTGAAGTGGAAACCTGGTACTGTGGTATTGTGGGATAACAGGGTAACTGCGCATGTGAGCCCGACTCATATTAATCAATTGAGTTGCTCGTTGACAAGGACTGCGATAGTCTGCTGTAGTTGATTATGGTGACTCGAAGGAACGTCGTCACGGTGCTCGCATTACACCTCAAGCAGAGCGGCCCATTCCGGCTTGGGATGGTTTAGTGCTGCCAAAATAGACGGTAGTAGGCCTGCGTTTTGATGAAGAGCGAAGTCACGAAAGGTGTTATATTATATATTTGCCGCACGTAGGGCTGCAGAACTTAAACTGTAGCGAATGGTTATGTCAGTGTGTGAATATAACTATGCTCAGCGCGCACATTACTTCCTGCTAATCAGTTATACCTACATCCTCCAGTTTTTTCTTCAATCCTCTCTTCATTGGTGACCTTAGTTCGGTTCGGACACATTCGTTGCAGCAGATGCAGGTGCTGGA
>JBBPLP010000891.1:0-11447 GCA_038089875.1 Fistulinella prunicolor
ATAGGGACATTGATCGCAATTTTAGAACCTCTCCTGGATCTAATGTTGACTGAAATTATGCTGCGACAGTCATAAAGCGAGTGGGAGGCGACCGAAAAGGGAAACCCACAGATAATGTACAAGCTGAATGGTGATTTCATCTGGCAGAAAGAAGCTTTGGCTGGACATGGCGCTGTCAGCGCTAAAGTAAGGCTCGGTAAACACGCCGGGAGCGCCCAGACGGGGGAAAGAAGTGACTGTCATAGGTACTTCGTTGTCGTTAAGATGTCTCCTAACAAGCAGGCGTCTTATGACCAAAATGGGGAAACGGTATCGGGGAAGGGAGTATAGTATTCACCTATAACGCATATTGGACTCAACGGAAAGTAGATCTTGAATAGAACCAGTGTATGGAGATCCGGGACTTGACTCTAACATGTATCTCGTATACTCGCAATGATAGGTAGGGACTGAGATTCTGAAGAAGATTACCTTACAGCTAGACAGCAGCAAATAATCAGGACTTACGAAGCTGAAGTGTCGCCCTTAAGATTGGTGGCAATTTCGTTGAGGTTGGCACGGATCTCACTTTGACGAAGGGAGAGCTTGGCATTTCTCGTCTGGCCATCAAAGGCAACGATCATGTACTCAATCTGAGGAAGATCACGGGTGAAGAGAGGTGCTTGGGCGCTGGGAATGCGTACAATACCTCGTCGCCCCAGAGAAGTTTGTCACCCTGTCTATCCTTGGCTTTGTCCCAGATGTGGAGGAACTGGGCGACACCGTGCTCCCTGACATGGTCGGCATGCTTGCATGTCTCGTCCCATGTGAGCGGTGTTCCGATATGGAGGAGGCCCATGGTGTAAAAGGAGCAACAGATTAACGAACCTGGGCGATTAGGGGGGAGGGAATTGAAGCACTTGGTTCTGTGGTCTACTGACTTGCAGTGAGAAGTAAATCGATGAACAATTTAAGTGGAGTCGATAGTATTCGAAGGTGGGTGCTGGTTCAAAGGTAAATGATAGCACCTACTCATCTGGACCACGAGAGCAGTTTATAAGAGTAAGAGCTAATTCGTAGCCACAACTGGCCTCGCCGGTTAGGCACTGTTCGTAAGGCCGATAAGATGCCAAGAGCTAGTTCGGTTCAATCCGCCATACTGGGTATTATCGCGCCCGGCACTCAGAACCAAGTTGGCAACTAACAACTGGTAAGGTACCGAACAGAACCAAAACGTTCTTCGCGTCCACATAGCGGGTGCCTGCTGTATTGATGCGGAGAATCGCCTAGACTATGTATAGTCTTATAGAGTCTGCCATCGATGACTCCGACCTGGATTCAAACCTGCCAGGTCATCGCCTTTGTAAATGGATTACGAACATCGACACGGAAGATATACACTCTACCCGAATAAAAAAGATCGAGAGCCTTCAAGTTATCGATAACCGCGGGTTATGCCATAGCAATGGGCAACAAGAGTGTGCCAGTGTGGACGAGAGGTGCCAGTGAGGCCTTGAGGTTCAAGCGCAGCGCCAGGCCGCTTCCCTTGTAGGTCACGTGCTGGCTATGGCGCGTTTCTAAAAGTACATCGTACTGGCAACATGTGTCAAAATGTCAACTCCATTATCAGCGTTGATAAGCAGGACAGGCGCAGCCCAGTCCATGCTTACTTATCATGATACAACGGGAACACCCTTATCACTTCTAGGCTCTCCCTCACGATCTCATTTATCCCCTCCTCCGATTACACACAGGACAGTCGAAGATCATTCTTCAAATGGCCACTGCAGCTAACTCTATCGCTCATTCAACTCTCATTCGGGTAAGAACTTACATTTACTGGGATTGCACCACCGTTTGACATGTCATAGGTCGACCCCTTTGTGTGAGCATACCATTGCATCCATTTTGGCGCCACTGACCTCTTGTGTTAAAATATCAGACCTGCGCAGAAGCAAAAGGTCTGGACGAATCGTCAATCCATTTGTTGTGTTCCCTGCTCACAATGTATGCATAGGGTTTACACAACAGATGGCAGTAAGTCAATTTAGGAGGCTAACTGGATTTGCATTCATTATCCCCATCTAGTCCTGATATACCCTCCTTTGCGACCGTAAAACAAGGCCAGGTGCGTTGGCCAAACATCGTATTGTCGTTATTTCTTACCCCTTCCTAGGTATTCAATATCGAGTGCATCGGTATGTCACTACCATCAAGAAGCCTGGTGTGCTTTACTTACAGGCTGCAACTCTACAAGACTGGACCGGTGCCCAGATTGGGAACAATGACTGTGGGTTCTGATCGCTGCCCTGTACCCCACATTAATCCGCTCTTTTTTCTAGTCAGCGATGACATCCGTGATGTTGACCTTGATTCAGTCCACAACTTATCAGGTCCGATAGCCGTGGAGGGTTCCGAGCCTGGAGACTGTCTGGTCGTTGACATTTTGGATGGTAGGACGTGAGAGGCAGATCTATTGAACCTGCTAATCTCGATCAATCGTAGTCAAACCATTCGACAAAATGCCGTGGGGTTACACGGTGTGTTTGGATCATTCATTTCAGGTAAAGACACTGATTTTCCGAAGGGCATCTTCGAGCTCGAAAACGGTGGAGGTTTATTTGGTATGGTATTATGTTCCATATTTAGAGCCACGTCCCAACAATCTTGTTTATTTCTAGCGCGGGAATTTCAAAGCAGAGCAGCGAAGGCTATTTGGGACTTTGAAGGTGAGATCTACCATGTCCAGAACTTTCAGCTGACTGGCGAGATAAACATGGTATTAGGTGTATATGCTACATCGAGACATGTTCCGGGCGTTCGTTTCGCTGGTGTTTCACATCCCGGATTGATCGGAACTGCACCATCTCACGAACTTCTCGATACCTGGAACAAACGTGAACTCCATCTAATCGAACAACATGCCCAAAGTATACCCCCCGTTGCATACGGCCCCCTCGTTAAAGGGGCATACGTCGGCCAAGATCTTCCAGCCGACGTGAGGGAGAAGATATACCGCGATGGCGCACGCACCATCCCTGGGCGCGAGCATGGAGGAAATTGTGACGTTGGTGGTTCCGTATGAGTGCTCCTGCACACATGGTTGACAATTTGAGCACAGATAAAGAATCTGTCCAAGTAGGTTTTCTGTCTGTACGAGATGGACCACTTACGGTGTCATGTCGTCAGGGGGTCTCGATGCTACTTCCCGGTCTTTGTGAGAGGTGCAAACCTCTCTGTTGGAGACTTGCATTTCTCGCAAGGTGATGTATGTATATTACCATTGCCAGCATTTTTTGTGCTTTTGAAGGCTAATATATACGTAGGGAGAGGTACAATCAACCATAAACGTCAATGCGATGTTAGCTGACGTTCGTCTCTTAGCTCTCCTTCTGTGGTGCTATCGAAATGGTGAGCACGACCCCCTCTTCCGAGCTTAAGTACCAACTAGTGCTCCTCGTAGGCTGGTATTATCAAACTCAAGGCCAGTGTCATCAAGGGCGGCGTGGAAAAGTTTGCGCTGAAACAGCCCATCTTTCTGGTTCATACTTCGCTTTTTTTTACGAAGCTTTCTCACCCACTTAAACAGCCATCACCTGTGGACCCGTTGTACTCAGCCAAGGTGAGCCAACCAAACCATAGTCTCTCGATGCCGAGGCTAAGCAAAACTCAGCTTGTCTTCGAGGGCATCAGTGTTGATCTTCGTGCGTGATATGAGATATCTCATCTCCGTTTGCTTTTGCTGATGGGAATCAGACGGGGACGGAAAGCAATACAACATGGACGCGTGAGTCCCGTATGTTGGGAATGGTCAATCAAGTTAACACAGTTCCAGGACTGTCGCGTATAAGCAGGCCGCACTCAACGCAATGGCGTACTTGCAAAAGGTATGCGTCAGCTTTCACCATAATACCTGAAAACCTGCCCTTTGGAGACATCTCTGATACCAAATCATCCTAGATCGGCTACAGTAAGTGACCCTTTGGACATTGATCTTAGCTGATCAGAAATGATGGCTGCTTGGTCTGACTATGCACACAGCACGGGAGCAAGCATGTATGTGCCAATTCCTTTTTAATTTTCTCACTTCGGACCTTTTCTGATACGTTAATCTAGATCTCCTTCTCTCTGCCGCACCCATCGAGAGCCACGTTGGCGCCGTTGTGGTACGTGCCCACCTTACTCAGAACAACGATGTGAATGTATGCTTGGAAACAGGACTCTCCCAACGCCTGCGTCACCCTCGCCCTACCTCTCGGCATTTTCGAGCACGTACGTCCAAGCTTCTCCTCTCCTTCTGCCGCCTACCGCCTTGGTAACGCACATCGACATGCAGGACATCTTACCCAAACCAGAGGGGTTGAAGAGACTCGATTTTGGACAATGTGCAATCCGCAGCGACGGTGTGCTTTGAAACTTGACCTCTTATTGATTACCCTCTCTGAGAAGCGGAGGCTGGAGGGATTGAGAACAAATTCAAGTGTGCTGGATACGAAAGAGAGGAAAGCAGACAAAATGGAGTTGCTACTGTTGGTTACGGATATCTCGCAGTAATATGAAGTGACCCTCTTGACTGTATTGCAAGGACGGTAGTTTGAGGTTCCCTCACAGATGACATGCGATCGGCGATCGCGAGGAAGCATCAACGCCAAGTAATTACAAGAACAGCAACACCCATTCAGATGTCAGGGAAGTCGGGTGCGTTTAATCAACTGTAATTCGTACAACCCCCAGGTAGACCAATGGTCCAGCAGTCGGTATTTAATACAAAGACCAAAAACTAAGATCACTCCACGACTGCATATGTGGGGTACGGCAGGAGGCCAAGCATCCAAACAGGCGAGCACTTATGCATCAGTGCACCTGCTCGAGCAACTTCAGGTCATGTGGCGCACACACTTCCCAAACGGCCTTCAACACCTCCGTCCCCGGGCTCACGTCACACACCCACTCAAACAAGCCTGCTTGCTTCCCCTTGCGCCCGCCCGCCGTCGACCACCGTGCTAGACAGCCTTCCTTGACTACCACGTTCCCCTCATCGACCTCCGCCAACCCCCGCGGCTCCTTGAGCACGATCGTGATACGAGGGTCCGCGGGAAACGGGATGGCGCTCCGCACGATAACGCCCCGGATCGGCTCCGCGTGCGCGTTTTGGACGACCATCGCGCTGGTGTACGTCGTCGTTGCTTTTCCCGTGAACGCACCCACAGAGGGCAGCGCGTCCGGCGCGTGGTTGTAGATCGTCTTCACACCAGTGTCTACCGCGAGCGGGCATTCCAGGATCTGTGGCAGTGCCGTGCTCTGGTGCAGATGTTCATGATATGGGTACATATGCACATGTTATGTCGGAGATCGACACGTCAGACGGACGTCGAACAGGAGGATCATTGGACGTACGTGGATCTCGGTGGACGAGACATGTGTGTCGTTTAGATAAGCCTTGACAGTGCCTTGGAGCAGGACATATTCGCTGGTGTTTTTGACCACGCACTGATCATCTTTAGATTGACTAAGCAGAAGAGAGATGGAGAACGCTACACACTATGTAATATACGCGGGCATCGATACTGGGCACCGCGACATGCATGAACTCTGCTTGGAGAGAGATCGAGGCAACCAAGACATGATGCGCAGCGTGATCGGTAGGAATGAAGATACATCCATTAGCGATATGAGTAATTGGATCCTTGTTTCCCTGTATTTCCCAGCGACAAACGTGAGTGATGCTTCCGACAAAATCAACCGATGGACAGAACAAACATGAGAGATGAGTTGAGAGACTGTTTGAGATGCGGGGTTTGCTTCAGGCGCTTCCTGTTCCCTCTGATCCTGATCTAGAGGAACAACAGATCGGTCCGTCACTGCTGACTGCTTTGGCCGGGTACGCAGTCCGTTACGGTATTGTGCCTCCTCGAGGCCCATAACTGGGAACAATCCAATACGAGCTTCTGGGATTTTGACAAACGGAGAGTGGCGAGGGGGTAGTGGCGCTAGAATATGTCCGTACGGCATCGGCGGTAATTGCAAGGGCTCATTCGTGGGTGTAGATGTGTGCATCGGAGTGAGACTCATATCAACCCTCTTTGGCTCAGGGAGTTGGATCAACTGCGACACCTGGTCCGCTGTTGTCAGCGTCAAGCTCACGTTCTCCCAATTTTCGCCAGTCCACTGAGTGATACTACACCGAAAGTCAAGCATCACCGTCGGCGACGGCGCGTTTCCTGTCATTGTAATGTGCAAATCGTATTCTGGTTTCCAGGATATTTCTTTGACGACTAGGGAAGCCATCATTCATAAACTAACTCTCAAATCGACGTTTTTACTTGCCATAAGTCAGGGTGAGCTGAGCAGCTTCCACAGGTACTTGGCTGTTGCAATCGAGGACCGTTACGACCTTGACGGGCAGATCACTATTGCGTTTCGAGAGACGTTGTGTCTCTTCCACGATTCTACTGTCGACATCAGCTACTTTCTCGTCGAGCTCCGCAATCACAGCAGAGCGCACGACCCCGATTTCGACGAAGTCATCGAAGAAAGAAACCATCTGAGCTGCCTCCGGCTGGTGATGAGACTTGCATTGAGCGAGCGAGTCCATGTAGGTGGTGAGGAACGTGAAGCTTTGTTGCCTGAGGCGCCTTTCATCTTCAAGTCGCTGCTTCTCCGATTGCAGTTCATGCAATACCTGACTGGACAGGGTCGCAGGAGGGTGGGCAGCGTGGTAGTGATCGAGAATCGTCACGTTCCCTGACGTGGACGTGACTGAGACGTCCACTGACTGAAGACTGGTGGGGAGATGGACGATCTCGACAACTTGTGGCTCATCCTACAGTACTCATATCAGAAACGAGGAAGAAGACCGCATCGTGAAGCGACCTCTAACCTGAGAGCGGAGGAAGGACAAGGAGAACGTTCGAGTGACCTCGGCGCTACCCGAGCCGAACAGTTTGACGGACTTGATGGGAAATTGATTTGCTTGTAGTATGACTGTCATGCCATCTTCTGGCAAAGGAACCTTACTAGTGCTAGCGACCATGTCGACTACGAATACCGAACGTCGTCGTAAAGAACGAGCTGCGGAGGACTGAAGGCTTCCACCCAGACGCGGGCAATGTCCGAAAAGGTATGGATGCTGTAGAAAGCATATGATGGGTCAGCACGCCGGGGGTTAGTCTGGCCACCGTCCGACAGCCGCCAACTTGTGCTGGGAAATACAATCGGTTATCACCACTATACGTGGTAGTAGTACTAAGACAGTGACTGGGGCATGAAATCTTCGATCACCGATCGTGAGCGTCTACATAGGATCTCGCATTTTCTCATTAGAATCCCCCGATATGATAAATGGTGATGGTAGGGAAACCGTGATCACTTGAAGGCCAGCCATTGAATGTGAGCGTCGACTACAGCGCGGCGAGGACATGAGCGAGAACAAAACGAAAACGAAATAAATCAAGAGAGATCCTCTAAAGCTTCAAGCCGAGTAACCTGCCTGCTCAATAGGATCAGAAAAGCTGTTACCTTCGCGCAATTTGGTGCACTTGCCTATCCCTGACTGCCTCTTGCCATCTCTGGAGCTTGGCAATTTCATGTAACTGGAACCCATAAATCCGTGGCCGATATCTATCGGCCTTCAAAGCGACACTGGCCGTGCTAGCGGGTTCGCCAACGACTTCGGAGAGCTCTGGCTCCTCCCTCGAGCGTCTACTTCTCTTGTTCGCCTCAGTCTCGGTAACCCGAGGGGGTGGCGTCGGTTCAACGGGACCGGCTTTTGGAGGAATGAGATAAGGGTAAACCATGAAAAGCAGATGCGGGAATGAGGTGCCAAAATAAGCACCATCGATAGATCCATGTCGTGAAGACTTGGGAGAGTAAACGTCTTCACAACGGCCGCAATAGAGCTTGACCGATTTTTCGTAAGGTATGTCGCTCAGACCGACAGGCAGGAGAGGTTGAGATTGGCACAAGACTCTAGGGCACCGACCGAAATCTACTCTCTTAAACTTTTCAAGCTGAAGGATGTGAGATTTAAATTGATAAAGAGGAACAGATGCGCACCATTTTTGCGAGACCGCGTGCCGTGACGATCCAGCGCGCGTGGATGAGACCATATAATAAGCGAGCTTGGACGTCTAGTGCACCCCGAAGCTCATCCTGAATATCATCGTCTGTAGAATAGGATAAACGGGATGAAATTTACAAGCAATCACGACGAACCAAGGTTATCTGTGATTAGGTCAAGGGCCTGTGCGTAGTTGGAAACCTCGTTGTTGAGCCCCGTTAAGTTGAACCTGTCCAAGATGTAGTCCTCCTCGACTTCGCAGAAGTATTCATTGCCTTTCGAAGATAAAAACCAGGATATCCACTACCACACGGTGTCGTTAGATTTGTTCGGATAACATATTGGACTCCTCACCGAGCTAGACAATCATGTGAGCGATTTCTCTGACCAGATGAATAGAAGAGGGAAGCCTACTTGGAATAATCAGAATCGGAGCCCGTAGAGGCATCGTCCACTGCGCGACCGAGCATCGAATCAGCTCGCTGTTGAACTGGCTGCCACTGGTGATGGCCAACTTTCGAAGTTGAAGGAAAGTGGCGGTGCTGACTGTTCCGAATAGCCAAACCTAGAAAAGGAATTAAGTTCGCACATGTTTCCTTCAACACCATCCTACTAGTAAGAAACGTCCACTGCAGCCTACTTTGCACATGCCAGAAGCTGTCATTCTGGACATGCCAACAGATCTTCGTTCAACCAAATCACGCGTTTCTCCCTTGGAGCTGGAAGATGATAGCGAAGGCGAGAAAAACTGTCGAGGACTCACCGCGTTGACAGTCGACATCCCTACTGCAAGCAAAACTCAACGGACAGAGATACAGCGACCACCGCCATTGTGGAGAACTCCCGAGTTTCTCTTCTACTATTTGGTGGCCGCAATAGTCATTCCTTTCATGGTCTGGGTGCCGATCAACTTGAGTTCACGTGCGTTATAGGCATCCACTATCTTGCAACATTCATTCTCATTTGCAAATCGCTTGTAGCCACGCACGCTAACTATGCATTCTTTCACTACAAACTGAGTCCTGGTTGGCTATTTGGTCGCAAAGTTGTAAGTACATTTATCTAGTCAGACGGAGTGGAGTATAAACACATGCCCTTTATCTGTGATGCAACGCACATCCAGGACAACAGCGATGCTCAATATCGTGCATTTCGAAACAACGTACCTGCGCTTGCCTTTCTGGTCCTCGTATATGTTGGCCTTAAATCAGTCTACGCTCGCTTTGCAACTCGCTCAGGATCAGGAACACCAACCGACAAAACATTTCTCGTTCCTTTTAATATTCTCTTTGCTATATTATACCTTATTGGACTGCATGGAGCGAGCACGTTAAAGATATTTATCATTTTGACTGCTAATTATTGTATCGGAAAATCTTTCTCGGGATCACGGGCCGGTCCAATCGTCACTTGGATCTTCAACTTTCTTATTCTATTTGCAAATGAGTGGAACGAGGGCTACCTGTTCTCGAGTCTGCACCCTGATTTTGCACCGTTGGTAAGCGAGCAGTTTTATGCGCTAGCATCATCTCACTTGTCACCAGGACACATTTGAAGGGCTCTACCCCCGCTGGCAGATTAGCTTCAACATCACGATGTTGAGGTTGGTATCTTTCAACATGGATTATCACTGGGCATGTACATTACCACACCCACCAGAGGTCCGTGTTGGCTTTTCGGTCTGCATGAAATCTCAGTTGTCTACTTCAGACGGAATCAACGCTGACGGAAAAGCAACGAAGTACTACCCCGCATCCCCTTGAATATTACACCTATGCGAACTACATCGCTTATGTGTTGTTCCCTCCATTATACATTGCTGGCCCGATTCTGACATTCAACAACTTTATGTGGCAGGTTCTCTCTTTTTCTGTCTCCCGTAACTGGTTGATTCAATCAAAAGCATTTTTAGTTGCGTCGACCGGTTGATATCCGACGAAGAAGCCTCGTGGGCTATCTGATTCGGTTCCTGATTAGCCTCCTGACTATGGAATTTATGGTCCACTATATGTACGTAGTGGCAATCAAGGATACAAAGGCTTGGCGGGGTGACACGCCTCTTGAACTGAGCATGGTCGGCTTTTGGAACCTTATGATTGTCTGGCTGAAAGTAAGTTCCTCGCATACCTGCATTGACTTGCATCGACTTTGCATTTCTACAGCTTCTTATCCCATGGCGATTCTTTCGCCTTTGGTCGTTAGCTAGTGGGATCGATCCGCCTGAGAACATGGTCCGATGTATGGCAAACAATTACTCCACACTGGGTTTTTGGCGAAGTTGGCACCGTTCATACAATCTATGGATAGTTCGGTAATCCAATTCCCGATTCCGAGTCATCATTTATATTTACGAATGGGAGGCAGATACATTTACATTCCACTTGGAGGGACCAAGAATGTAGCCATTACCACAGCGCTCATATTCACTTTTGTGGCCTTGTGGCATGATCTATCTTTTCGCTTACTCACATGGGGATGGCTCGTAAGCGTGTTCATTCTCCCGGAGTTGCTCGCGGCCCGATTGCTCCCTCAATCCAAAGTTTGTCCTCATTTCTAACCCAACTTTTGCCTTATGATTAAGTGGTCATTTTTTTCATGCGATCAGTATGGACGGCACACGTGGTATCGGCATGTCTGTGCATGTGGAGGTGTTCTCAACGTTCTGACGATGATCGCCGCGAACCTTGTTGGCTTTGTGATTGGGACGGATGGGATCATGTACATGGCCCGCCAGATCATGGGAAGTTTTCAAGGTAACGTCGCAAACTCTCCTCTTTTCAATGTGATTTCTAATCGATGCTCGTCCATCGATTCCGATATGGCATGGGGCGGAAAACAATCGTGTATTTTCGCGCGATCATCCCGGACCGGCAACTTGCGTGTTCGAAAAGGCTTTCGGTTTTTGTTCGGCGCATGTGCGTGCCTGTTCGTGGGAGTACAGCTGATGTTTGAGTATCGGTGTGTCGTTAATCCTTTTTTTTTCTTTTGTTACCGTTTCCCTGAGACCCCTCCCTGATGACAGAGAGGAAGAAATGCGGCGAGGGATATTCCGAAGGTGTTAAACAGCCGTGTTGGTGGAATCGTACCATTTGTCGGCGGATGGACCACGGGCAGGCGTACTGCACTGAGCTTGCCCATCTCATCACGCCACCGGCTGTTCCACACAATATTTTGAATACTACACCCTTACACACCCCCTATCCTATGTATCCAAGAACTAGAGATAGGAATAAATGTTAACAACAATCAATCAAGATGTGTGATCAGCCAGGCAACAAACACGGGTAACTATCGAAAAAAGGGGGGCAAGATAATTCTCACACAGTAAACACTATCATGTGCATGAATCTAACACGTCAATCACCTATGCTCTGGTGACAGATAGACACTTTTCATTTTTTGTTTCGTC
>JBBPLP010000892.1:0-11447 GCA_038089875.1 Fistulinella prunicolor
TGATGAAGAAGGAGGTGGGACCTAACTAGCTCAATACCCTTATGCTGAGAGCAAAGAAGGCTAAGAACTGAATGGTCAAGACTGGAGGGAATCCAGCTTGAGCAGACAGGTTTATATATTGCAAGGGAGTGCACACAGACCATGCTGTGTACTACTATGTATACATGGTAATATGAAAGAAGAGAAGAAGCAGAGATTAAGTACACGAGGTATGACATCATAGATAAGAGATAAGAGTCTAGACCTGTCATGTGATCTGGGTCTGAACTAAGTCACATGATCCGATTCATGTGATCAGATAGGGGTTGAGTCACGTGACCTTGAACAATAGGGTTAGGTGTGGCAAATAATTAGGTTTAGGAAAGTTAGATTAAAGTGAAGTATAATGCATAACATGTCCCTCCCCCCCTTAAGACTCATATTCTAGATGAGTCGCTTGAAAATTGGTACCATGATGTAGTCCCACATTATGGAAAAGTGAATAAAAGTCAGCATTAGACAAGCCTCATAGTGGTCATGGGGCACATGGGTGGGTGTGGTGATAGTTATTGATGGCATCTTTTGAATTGGCTAGATTAGCCGCTGGTTCTCACATACAATCTGTTTCGTCCCAGCCCTTCCAGTGCACCAAATACTCCAATTTCCCCTGTTTAAGCCTAGAAGCCATGATAAAGTCAACTTCATATTCTTCCTGTTGATCCTCTGTAATGATCATGGGATTGGGCCATAACAATGGCTGTCCTGGAAGGGTGTCACAATATGGTTTGACACATGAAATGTTGACTGTTAGGTGAATCTGAAGATTTGTGGGGAGATGCAATTTGACTGTGTTAGACAACACTCTTTTTGAAATGACCAAAGCAGCTGCGAGAACCAAACCAAACCTTAAAAGGTAATGGTGGTAGTAACCTTTACCAAGAGCCGACTAAGGGAATCTCCTAGGCACTAGGAGGGAGAACTTCTGTATTGCACTAGGCAAGTACTACTTCACAGTAGGGGAAGGACTTCAAAGAGATCAAGAATGAGGAGCCATTCCTGAGTCCTCTAGGTCTTATATACTATCTATGTATGTGTCTGTGTGTACATTTAATCTATAGATAATGTCTATCTAAGGGAAACTAACATGCACCAAAGGCATGTAAGGCTGTGATCATGTGCATCACGCATGTATCAATGAAATAAGAATCAGAGACATGCTGCAAGCATGCTTATCAAGGGATAGGTTGTGGCATAGCCAAGCAACCATGAAAGAAATGCGATGCCCTCAAGGCATTAGAATGGAAAGGAAGCATACCAGTGCTTCAATGATCAAGCATGCTACAAGTGCATGTAGAATGGAAGAGAAGTGTGCAGCACTTCTGTGACTAGGAATAAGAGATCGCAGATCTCTATGAGACAGGGGTTATGAGGTGCAGCCTCATGCATGGGATCTAGCCTGGATCATGTGACAAGTCACGTGATCATACTTCAAGGAATTGTCTAAGTCCATCAAGGACTCTTGAGTAGTCATCAAGACTAGGAAAAAGGCGAGAAAGATAGGATAGGGGCTGGGTTATAATCGTGTTCATAACACTTTTAACCTTGTAAGGTCCAATCCATTTTTGAGTGAGTTTGTGAGTGGTGTAGGGGAGTTTGAGGTTTTCTGTGGACTGTTATGGCCAGTCCTGACCATTATCCCTATACTTTCTAGACTTAGTCATTTCTTGATGAAACTTCTTATCTTATCTTATCTCAGCAAGTCCCGAGATCTTTTCCTTATCTTATCTTTTAGAATCTCTTTCTCGGTCACTTGTGGCTTGCAGCTAGACCACATTACCTGTGTGCTCACAGCCTTCTTTTAATCTCTATGCTATATAGGGCTATGCTCAGTCATGCTGATGCTTCCTTCTTTCTCTTTCATATGATACTGCACATTCCTATGCTTGGCTGTACCATAGCCTCATCATATCTGCTGTCTCAAGTGCAGCATGTGTTCTGATGGACTTTTGTAGAACATTCCATGTACAGCCTTGACAGTTATAGTATTGTATCGGTAGATTCCAGTACAAAGAGTAGAATAGTATATAAACCCTCTGGGTTCAAGGCTGGTTTCCCCAGTCTTGTTCTCTTGGAGATTTCCCATTGAGACAATCCTTTGGCCTGACAAGCCTCATCTATTCTAGCATCAAGTTGCCTTTGACACAATCTCTGATTTACATATCATTGGTTGTTTAGTTGATTGTTTCACTAGAACAAGACTACCAAACCTTGCCCATGCTCAGACATTCCCATACCTGTTACGCCCTCAATAAACAAAAGACAGGGCACCAATGGTGGACCATTCACAAGCTTACAATGAGCAAGGCGAAGAGGATGAAGAGTAAGGAGGTGGGACCTGATGAGCTCAATATCCTTATACTGAGAGCAAAGAGGACTAAGAACCAAATGGTCAAGACTGGGGGAATCCAGCTTGAGCAGACAGGTTTATATATTGTAGCAGGCTGCGCACAGACCATGCTGTGTACTACTATACATGGAAATATTAAAGAAGAGAAGGAGCAGAGATTAAGTACATGAGATATGATGTTATAGATAAGAGATAAGAGTCTAGATCTGTTACATGATATAGATCTGGATAAGTCATGTGATCTCTGTCATGTGATTGGACAGGGGTTAAGTCACATGACCTCAAAGGTTAGGGTTAGGTGTAGAAAATAATTAGGTTTAGGAGAGGTTAGGTTTAAGTGAAGCGTAATGTATAACAGTATGCAGATGACCATTGAGCTCTTAGTTGAGCTGTACTAGGCATTGCCCAAGTCCCCTGTTGTTGATGATAACCTCAACAGTCTTCATCATCCCTGCAGGTCTTGAAGAGCAAGAGTAATAACATCGTGCTTGAGGTACACCTGGACTCATGTCAAGAACTAACCACCCTAGTGTCTAGTGTCTACAGGTGGATCAAGGAGATCCTTATGCAGTCTCTCCAGCTACTCAGAGGAAACAGTCTGTGTGAAGGAGGAAGTGAGAGAACCATTGTTGTCCACCCCGTCATTGATAGAAGGTCGAGGGTACACCACCATCGACGAGATCTTGAGAGAGGTATTAGGAGGACTCCCGGCATATATCGCCTTACCTTATCTGAACCAGGAGTTCATAGAATTATACCAGGAGGTGACAGACGAGAATTACGCAAGGATCACCTACCATGCCTCAAAAGAAAGGCAGCTAATGCCAACCTCAGACTTTAATCCAAATGATCTCCCTCCCCTAGTCTACCCTCCCACAAGGACCCCCTCCCCCTATTACAATCCAGTTTACCAGACTGGGCTCCCCTCTCCACCATTCGGCTCCCCACTATCGAGCCTTACCCCATCCCCCGTGCCAGAGAATCAGCACATACCTACTATACACAGACCCCGCAGGCAGTCCCATTTGTACATTGCAGATCCAGAAAGGCAGAGGGTTGCGAGAGCCACAAGACAGCTACCTTACCTATGTCTGAAGTCCTTGTTGAAGAAACCCTCAAGGAGTACTTATCTTGCTTTTGAATATATCCCCTTTCTTGATCAAACACAATGGCCAATTTTCAGGACCAGATCAACCAGCTTGTTCAAATGGTCAACATGCAGTCTGCGCAGATACAAGTAGAATTATTCTCAGACCCCAAAGAGTATGATGGCTCCAGGGCAAAATTTGAAGAATGGTGGATGAAGATAAATGCATGGATGATGTGCTACCCCCACATCTTTTCACGCATCCACCTGGGAGTAGGAGCAATGGCTCGCTACATCCCAGACGTTCACAACCAACTATACACCATCCTCTTATGGTTTAAAGGCATGAAGGGTGCCAACTATACAGAAACAAAGCTCGCCAAGCTTGAAGTAGGCATGTCGGAGTTTGATACGTGGGAAAGTGTCACCACGGCAATTGAAGAACTCTTCTGCCCACAGCTACATACAACAAGATTGGGCAAGGAAGCAAATAACCAAGTTCTCACAAGAAACTCAAGATTTTGACACATATATGGCAAAGTGGAGGAACCTGTTCACACAGGCCCACATCGATGACATCTGGGGCACAATGCTCCTGGAAAAGAACACAAAAAGAGAGCTCATTGAGGAGCTTTACAAACAAGGAAAGCAATCTAGCTCGGTCGCAGAAATGGTTGGCTCGCTATGTGAGATCGCCAAAATGCAGGAGTCATTCAGACTCAACTTTGGAAAGATCAAAGAGGCCACAGATCACTGATCCCACACCACCCAAAAAGACTCTAACGAGTCAAAACCCAAAAGGGACAAGTCCCAAACCGGTGCTGCCACCATGACCACTGGCTGCTACAATTGCAGTAAAGAAGGTCACATGATTCGGGAATGCCCCAAACCCAAAAATCAGTGCGCTGAGTGCAAGTGGCTTAGCGGAAAGCACAAGAGAGAGTGCAAACTCTCACAGCACCAAGAAGTGTCAAGAAGGCAGAAGAATCCAAGGATGATAAAAAAACCAGTTCTGGATCCGGTACAAAATCTGCATCCAACAACAAATTGGCAGATCCCCTGGCCAATATCAGGGGTAAAACAAGAGAAGAAATTCGCGCAATCTTCTATCACGAATTCAAGGGAAAAGGCAAGGCGGACTAGTCACACCGGGTAACTGGTTCACCCTATTAGAAGAAGAAGTCTCAGAGGTTGAAGACCAGGAGTTGATTGATGGATCCACCCAATGCCAAGGGGTGTCTTCAACTGAGTTGGAGCATGGCCAGAGCTTAATGCTGGTGCTTAATTCCCCTTCACAAAAACAATTAAAAATCCTTAAAAGAGACAAATTCCTGGAAGAAGTTTACACCCACTTGGCTACTATTGACCACGAAATCCTCCTAGACATACAGGTTTCGGATGGATCTAAGAAAGAGTTTGCCAATGCAAAGGCACTGCTTGACAGCGGGGCCAATGAAGTCTTTATTGACACAAAATGGGCAGAAGAGCTTGCTCTCACGCTCAAACCCCTATGCCACCCCATTCCTGTTTACAATGTTGATGGAACAAAGAATTTGGCAGGGAATATTATCCACAGCATGGAAATCATATTAGAGTTCCAGGGACACAGGGAGCATATCACAGCTGAAGTAACAGATCTAGGCAAGAACCAGATCGTGCTATGCTACACGTGGCTCAGGTGCCACAATCCTGATATAGATTGGATCAAGTGCACAGTCGCTATGAAACGATGACCCCAGTTGTGCTACCTTCTTCAGGAAAAGTCAGTATTAATCAGATGTCTAGAGGAAGACAAATAAGACAATGTGTGGAATACATATCACATCAGGGCATCCATGGAACAACCCAAACCTTCAGAAAAAATGATAGAGGAACTAGTGCTGAAGCAGTACCATAAGTGGTTAAAGGTTTTCTCAAAGCATGAGTCCAAGTGCCTGCCACTTTGGAAACCTTGGGACCATGCAATTGATTTGAAAAATAGCTTCACGCCTAAAAAGGGTAGATTGATTTCCCTCTCTGTGACAGAATAGGAAGAAGTCACAGCATTCCTTGATAACCAACTGAAGAAAGGATATATCCAACCCTCAAAATCCCCTCAGATGTCACCAGTGTTCTTTGTCCCAAAGAAGGACAGAAAGAAGCGAATGGTACAAGATTACTGTTACCTAAACAAATACATGGTGAAGAACAATTACCCACTCCTGTTGATTGGGCAGCTCATCAATAAGCTCAAAGGAGCTAAACTCTTTACAAATATGGACCTCAGATGGGGTTACAACAACGTCCACATAAAGGAAGGTGATGAATGGAAAGCCACTTTTGTCTGCTTCAGAGGTGCACTTGAGCTCCTAGTCATGTACTTTGGGCTATGCAATTCCCCCAAAACCTTCCAAGCGATGATGAATGAAATCTTCACAGACATGGACCACGTTGTGGTTATCTATGTATATTGATGACCTAATGATCTTCATGAAGACCGACAACCAAGCAGAGCACAACAAAATCTTGCAAGAAGTTCTACAATGTCTAGAAGACAATGACCTATTTGTCAAATCAGAGAAGTGCATGTTTAGTGCAACAGAAGTAGATTTCCTCAGCATGATCATAGGAAAGGATGGCATTAAGATGGATGATTGTAAGGTTTAGGCTATTCTGGAGTGGCCACAGCTGAAGAACCTCCATGGGGTAAGAAGCTTCTTAGGCCTTGCAAATTTCTATTGAAGATTCATACAGGATTACACCGCCATTGCACAGCTGCTTAATGATCTTACAAAGAAAGATGAGCCCTTTGTATGGGGTGAGAAGCAGCAACATGCATTTGATACACTGAAAAAGAAGTTCACCACAGCACCCATCTTAGCCTTCCCAGATAACAATGTCAAGTTCCATGTTGAAAGTGACACATCAGATTATGCAACCAGAGCTGTGCTCTTGGTAGAAGTTGAAGACAAATGGCATCCAGTTGCCTTTTATAGTCACTCTTTTTCTGAAATGGAACAGAACTATTCCATAGCCAATAAAGAGATGCTAAGCGCAATCAGGGCGCTAGAAGTATGGTGCCACTATCTAGAGGGTGCAAAACATGAGTTTGAGATCTGGAATGATCATCAGAACCTGCAGTGGTTTACCATGAGGCAAGACCTCAACTGATGCCAAGCGCATTGGGTACAGTATCTAACTAGATTCAACTTCAAGTGGAACCATAAGGCTGGCTCCACCATGGGAAAAGCTGATGCACTTAGCCATCATGAAGACCATGCCATTGGTATCAAAGATGACAATAAGGGTATCACCATGATCCCAAAAGAAGCTATAGTATTTCCCTCACACAAGGCAGAAATAGTAATGTGCCAAGTGCGCGTTATCACCCCAGAAAAGATCAGATCTTTCGGAGTTAAATTGCTCTTGTCAGATGGCAGGCTATCCACAAGGGACTCATAAAGTGCCACCGGACATGACCTGTATGCAGCAGAAAATACCACTGTACCAGCTCATGGTTCGGCCTGTATAGATCTCCAGATCGCAATTGCAGTCCCAGAAGGGACATATAGAAGGTTAGCCCCATGGAGTGGGTTAGCAGTAAATAAGAATATCCACGTTGGCACAGGAGTCATCAATGCAGACTATAGAGGAAGTGTCAAAGTCATGCTCTTCAATCTGTCAAATGAGCACTTTACAGTGGAGAAAGGCAATCAAGTCGCCCAACTTATACTTGAAAAGGTTGACATGAGCACACCTTGAGAGGCAGACAATCTAGATGACATGTCACAAGGAGCTGGTGGCTTTGGTTCCACCGGAGTAAGAAGCACTACCCTGGACAAATCTGAGACAATGGTCTGGATAGAGGATGAAGGGGACAGACTCAAGAAGTTAATCTATAATGCCACTCTCAAACTACAAGAGTCAGACATCACGGACCTATTAGATGATGGGTTCCAAAACAAAGAAGGACTTTACATCAAAGAAAGTGTCATGTTCATGCCGGATGAAAAAGGCCTTTGGATAGATGTACTAAGTTTGCACCACAATAAGCCAGTTGCTGGACATCCAAGAGCCGAAAAGACACTCCAGTTGATCAGAAGATCCTACTCATGACCAGGAATGGTCACCCAAGTACGAGACTACATCTCATGATGTTCCACGTGCCAGAGGCACAAAGGATCAAACCAAGCCCCTTCAGGAAAGCTTGTTCCCTTAGAAGTTCCCACAGGTCCCTGGATAGACATCTCCACAGATTTCATCACAGATTTGCCCCTTTCGAATGGATTTGACTCCATCCTAGTGGTGGTTGATTGCTTCTCAAAGGAAGTTGAATTTATTCCCAATCAGAAGACAGTAACTGTGCTAGACACAGCAAAATTATACCTAAACAGAGTTTGAGTCAACCATGGGCTCCCACACTCGATTGTATTGGACTGAGGACCCCAATTTGCATCACAAGTAATGCAATCATTATGTCTTTGCTTAGGCATTATGCCAAAGCTATCCACCACACACCACCCACAGACCAATGGTCAGATGGAGCGCATGAACCAAGATCTCCAGCAGTATCTTCGGATGTTCATGAATGAGAGGCAGAATGAGTGGAGTGATTGGCTCGCACTCGCACAGTTCAGCTACAATTCAAAGCAACAGGCTTCCACCAAGAAGACTTCTTTTGAAGTGACTCGTACCTACCCACCTAGAATGGGATTTGAAGGTATTCTGACCAAGGCACCAGCTGCCGATGAGTTGGTGATCGCTATGGAGAAAACTCTCACAGAAGCATGTGCTAACCTAGAGAAGGTGCAAATTGTAATGAAGAAGCAAGCTGATAAGTGACGGTTGGACATGCCACCGTACCATACAGATGACCATATTTTGCTCTCCACAGATAATCTTTGCTTGATGCAAGAATCCAAGAAGCTTATGGAATGCTGGACTGGACCATACACCATTTTGAGGATGGTGGGAACCAATGCAGTGCATTTGAAACTCCCATGCTCCATGAGAATTCATGCTATTGTGAATATTTCACGTGTAAAGCCTTTCAGAGAAAGGCTTGACGGCCAACCTACATATGATCCCAGCCCGGTATACATTACTGAGGACCACGATGAAGAATATGAGGTAGATCATATCATCAATATGTATGCCCAAGAAGGGACAAGGGGTCCAGTACCTGGTCCATTGGGCAGGCTACATGGAGGAGGATCGCACATGGGAATCAAAGTCGAACTTACGAAATGCCCAGGATGCCATCACCCACTTTCATGAAGCAAACCCCCACTTACTCCATAGAGTGGAGTTCTCTGACATTCTTGGGTTATTCAACCCTTACTCGGCAACTTCTAGGGAGGTACCATGCTCAGTTGATTTGGAGTCTCAACCACAGAAGGGGGGCAGTGTTACAGCCAGTCCTGACCATTACCCCTATACTTTCTAGACTTAGTTGTTTCTTGACGAAGCTTCTTATCTTATCTTATCTCAGCAAGTCCTGAGATCTTTTCCTTATCTTACAGTATCTTTTAGAATCTCTTTCTCGGTCACTTGTGGCTTGCGGCTAGACCATGTTACCTGTGTGCTCACAGCCTTCTTTTAATCTCTACGCTGTGTAGGGCTATGCTCGGCCATGCTGATGCTTCCTTCTTTCTCTTCCATATGATGCTGTGCATTCCTATGCTTGGCTATATCATAGCCTCATCATATCTGCTGCCTCAAGTGCAGCATGTGTTCTGATGGACTTTTGTAAAACATTCCATGTATAGCCTTGATGGTTATAGTATTGTATCGGTAGATCTCATACAAGCATGTACAAACAGTAGAATAGTATATAAACCCTCTGGGTTCAAGGCTGGTTTCCCCAGTCTTGTTCTCTTGAAGATTTCCCATCAAGACAATCCTTTGGCCTGACAAGCCTCATCTATTCTAGCATCAAGTTGTCTTCGATGCAATCTCTGATTTATCATTGGTTGTTTAGTTGGTTGTTTCATGGACAGCCAGACCTGTTCATTTTCCTTCTCGGGTGCATCAGATCTCTTTTTATCTGTTGTGTGAATCATGTGATCCCAAGTTCTTTCTAATGCTTCGCATACTTCTGTGTGTCCCTTTCCTGCTTCTTTTGCAAAGGAACTGGCGAGGGAGGAAGATGTGCTTTCAAAACTGGGATGTGGGAAATAGTTTCTTGTGATTGTGAAGGGAATTGTTTCGGTGGCCAAAGACAGGGAATTATTGTGATGAAACTGGGCTATTTTGATCCAATTGGCCTAATCTTCCTGTTTTTTGGCCACGAATGTTCATAAATATGTTTCCATTTCGTGATTTATTCATTTGGTTTATCCATCCATTTGTGGATGGTAAGCAGTGCTGATCTTCTGCAATATCCCTAGAAGTTTGCAAAGTTGTGTCATAAAGTTGGACACGAATTGTGGGCCTCGATCCGATACAATCATCAAGGGGAGTCTGTGAATGCACCAGACATGGTCAGGAAAGAGTTTGGCTAGGCTGAGAGAAGAAATAGAGGTGGAACAAGGTATGTAAATGACTTCTTTGGAGAACCAATCAATGATTATATAGATAGCGTTGTATGAATTAGATAAAGGAAGTCTGATTATGAAATTGACCGAAATGTTGTACCAGGGGTGACTTGAAATAGGAAGGGGGATTAGCTTGCCAGCAAGTGCTTTAGTAGTACCCTTCATGAAGGTGCAACCTTGACAGCTTTTTACATAATTTGCTACAAATGATTTGACACCAGGCCAAGAGAAGTATCTAACTAAAAGGCAATAAGTACATGTTTCACCTGCATGTCCTCCAATGGGTGAGTCATGACATAATATTAATAGTTTGATGCAAAGAGTATCTGATACAAATATTTTTTTGTTTCTATTTATGAAGACTCCATCATCATGAGAATAGGAAAAGTTGCTGAAGTCTTCTTTTGACATTTTTTGTGATTCTTTTATAATTTTATCAATGAAAGAGGAAGATAACAAGATATTGTTTATAAATAAATGTTTGGGTAGAACTGTAACACCTTTGTTTATGTCTTCAGCTGCATTGCCATGATCTGGGCAATAAGATAAGGCATCAGCTCTACCATTAGAACTACTGGGTTTGTAAATGAACATGGCATTGAACTCTTGCATGAAGGCATGCCATCATGCTTGGCATTGGGAGAGGTCTTGTGGTTTCTTCCAGAATTCCAGATTCTTGTGGTCTGTCCAGACCTCAAAATGTTCTCTTCCAACTAGATAATGTCACCATTCTTGTAATGCATGGATGACCGCCAGGAGTTCTTTGTCATAAATAGGATAATTACATTCATGAGCATCAAGAGAGTGTAAGTAGAAGGCATAAGGCCTCCAGTTGTTGACATCACATTTAATGGATAATACCTCGCTGATAGCTATGTCCAAGGTGTTGGTTTCTATATGCATCTCCCTTTTCTGATCCAGATATGTAGGCTAAAAGGGGAGTAGTGGTAAATATATTTTTGAGCATATCAAATGTGGTTTGTTGTGTTGGACCCCAGGTGAATGGCATGTCTTTTTTGTTAAGTCATTAAGGGAACGAGCCACATGTGTGAAGTTTTTGATAAATTTGTGATAGTAGTTACAGAGTCCGAGAAATGATTGGAGTTGTTTGAGCCACGTAGGTGCTGGCCAATCCAATATTGCTTTTACTTTCTTTTCCTGCATCTCTACTCCTGCCTTTGACACTTGCATCCCCAAGAAGTCCACCTTTTCTGCAGTAAATGTACATTTTTCCAGCTTGCAGAAAAGGTCATTGTCTCATAGGCATTCGAGAACTTCATGAACCAGCACCTCGTGATCTTTTTTGTTTTTGTTTTTTGAGAAGATAAGAATGTCATCAAGATAAATAATGACAAAGGTGTAGCAGTCATTAAATATATCATTCATTATATTTTGGAATGTGGCCGGGGAGTTGCACAATCCAAAATACATGACAACAGGCTCATAGGCACCGATGAGG
>JBBPLP010000893.1:0-11443 GCA_038089875.1 Fistulinella prunicolor
CAGAGAGGGGGTGGGAGAAGTGGAGACGGGAGTGGGGAGCGCACGGAGGGAAGATGGGCGGGAATGGGATGACGATCCGATGGGTGAGACCAGGCGGCAGAGGAGCCATGGGAGGGCCGACCACGGGAGTCTTTGGGACGGCACCGTGGGCTTGCAGCGTCATCGAAACGGATGGGTGGTATCCGAGCTGGACTTACGTCCTGTAATGTTGATGTTGAGTAACGAAGGACGCAAAAATCAAACAACCGAAGCAGGGAGGCGAGAAGGAACGATACGATCAAATGACGATAATATGTAACGTGGCATTATAAGGTAGAAGAAAATAGAAAATAAAAAGACGCTCGCACAGTCGAGACTGGAGAAGAGAGCGAGATGCGTGCATCGTCTCACGCGTGCAGATCGACAAGCATACATACAACTTGAAGGACCCCCGGGAAAAAAAGGCGATATATATATATATATAGTTCCGGCCCCCTAGGCGTTAGGGAACCGAATACCACTGCGGGCTGGGAAATCAATGTACGCCATTATCGCGTTGTGTTGTCCGAGCGGGGGCTCGCGTCCACGCTGGCGATCCCGGGGAGAGGAATACTGTCAGATCCACCCCTTGGGATGGTATAGTCAAGTGAGGTCTTGTAGTTTGCGTTGGCGAACACGACGCTCGAAACCTGCGTTCCCACGAGTCCAGCGCCTTCCGAGACTCCGGTCCCACTAGACATCGTACCACTGGTTATGCCAACTGATGTGAGCATGGAACCTCCGGAAACGTCGAGGTCGACGGTAGTAAAATGGTTTGAAGACCCGGCATTCTTCAAAGAGAGGCCTGCAGTTAGGTCTTCGCCGTTTGTAATGACGCGGTAGATGAACGTGACGATAACGAGGAGATTACAAACGATGACAGAAACAGCGCCCTAATTATATATCAGTATTAATATCCGTCGAAGTTTAGGGAAAGCGGTCTGAACGAAAGGCCTGCGTACCTCTATGTTTGCCGTGAGCCCTCCAAGAAAGGCGATATGGGACATCAGGTATACTGTATGTACCACGCTGACAACGGTGACCAAGAGACTGGTGGAGAAAACTGAAAGGACCATGATTTTCTGGTTCGAGGGTAACTTCACATGCCATAACAATCGGAGGGGGAGAACGACAAGGATGGCGTCCGAAAATGCATCGGCTGCACAGCAGGATGAATAAGCCAGTACTAGATAACGCGTGGCGAACTCACTGCAGATTTCTGATACCGCTACCCAATTTGGCAGGCGACAATGGGCGCCAGTAGCGACGGTGTCGTACCAAGACTTGTCCAGGGAACACATGATTGCCTTGCAAGCAAGAATGTAGACCCACATGCAGACGAACACTCCTCCCGCGCCGAAAACTATCATAGTGGCACACCGAGCCGATGGAACAATGCGGGCCACCGAGAACACAATCGATAAGCGGGCAAACCATATGGTGCACGTATAGATGAGGATGTCCAACCAGAGAGTTATTATGTGAGTGTTCCGTGATTGAGGATGAGTGGCTGAACACGAAAACGATCACGTTACATGCGATGGATCGACGAAAGGAATTTGCTCACGAAATGCCCCAAAGTTTGTGTATGGTTTGTCGAGCGGTGCGGTACTCAGCCACATCGCCACCATACAGATGGCGTCACAGAGAAGTGCAAGAGCCGCCCAGAAATCATCCCACCAGAGTCGTCGTCTATGGTATCGAAACCAGAGCCGAAACGAGGTCAGGATCAAAGCGAACGCATGAAAGATGGTAGCCAAGACTTGCGAATCGGAGAGTGCATCTGGTTGGTGATTCACATGACAGAGTCAAACTAAAAAAACTCACTCAAAAGAGCAGACAACACTTGTGGTGATAGCGGTTCGCCGGACATTTCTGCTCACCGAACACTTGTCTTCCGGAACGAGCTGGAGGGAAGGTTGTCCGGGAGGAGCTGCGTTTCTTTGGAACGTTCAGTTTTGCTTGCTAACATTTAGCACTGTGTAGCACACGATAGAATGGCCCTGAGAGTGTTTCAGGGAAAGGTCGATGTGGTACGGTACCACGGAACGGCAATCACTAGGACAACATCGATAGTCGGAATGGGTTTGATGAAATAAAAACGAAATGTGCCAAGCCTTACTGTAGTCGGCCGGTGGCCCAGGGTAAAACTTTGTGCGCGTCGAGCAGGATGGCTATTCGTGAGAAAAGCTCGTAACAAATCACGTTGAAAACAGGAACACCGCCGATTTGCCGAGACTTGGGTTGAACGAAACCTTTTCCTCAACATCTCACCATCATACCAGGTCATCAGTCAACAAAGTTGAGGTGCTTGGCAAAAACGAGAAACCCTTATAACACACAAGTGGTCATGTGGCATATTTACAGCTAAATTTCGTGTTGAATCGGCCACGATGTCAAACTCCCAGTACCATACATGCTTCTTAGAGGGACTGGTATCCGATTGGGATTACCTTTTGACGCACGTTTCACAGCGGTGCGCTGATTGGCTTCATGGAAAATATACATAATATTTTACTCACCACCTGTCGTTCGGTACCGTATTGTACGACGGTGAGAAAGTTGAATCGCACGGATGCGTTGTGCTACTACGCCCTTAGGTTCGCGCAAACCAGTAGATACGCTGCGACTTACAAAGATGCACACCTGACCAAAGTTGCTCCCGCCATTGAATGATATGTATGTGGTTGAAGTTGGCTGTCTGATCATCCTGTTAAGATCCGTGTAAGAAGTATCATAATAATGTGGTGGTACCAAGTTTGCCGCGACGTCGATGACGATATGCATCCGCATTCTACCTGGGCATCATGAATTATGATATGCCCAAGTCGGATACGGCCACCTTCGTGCGAACAAATGGAAGGATCACCTTGGGCTTGTAGAGCTCAGCGCATCGAGTACCTGAGACAAGTGAATGCAACCATGACAAAGTTGTCTCATGACTCGGATCGGGCTCAATGATCTCGCCTGGAATACGTTCTCAAGTCTATTCTCAGGGGTGCAGATAAGTAGAATCCAAGCTCAGCTTGTGTCATCGATAGGCTATGGGCGTACCATCAAAGGGGTTGCAGTCAACTAGATCAATCGCAGTGCCAACGATATCTGATAAACTGGGTTCAAAGTTAGTATGAGCTTGTGTTTGTGGCAAGCTGTGAATGGCATTCGACGTACCTGTCGGCCTTGCTTCTTGCCACAAGGACCAACCGTCCCTCGCGATGTCGAGTCCACCGTCTTCACAGTCTCTACACGCCTCTATGCACGCACCGAAGCCAGAACGCCCGGTGGCTGCCCTGCGGCCGCCTTCCCTCAACCAGCTTGCCGCGCGTATCAATCTCAACTCAGCCAACACAACCATATCATCAACCAGTTCGCCCGCCCGCCCACGTCTCGCCGCCTCCATCTTGCGCACCGGCTCACAGACATCTCTGTCGACTACCTGCACCAACGACTCCATCGCTGTCAATGCACCGTCCACCCGCTCGACGTCTCCGGCACTGACAGCTACGACCACCACTACGCCACCCAAATCAACCACACCCTCCATCCCGGAGGAAGCCCTACTCGAGACAGAACCGCTCACTCAGGAGAAATTGAACGAGCTCAATCAGGAAACAGGTTCCGGCCTGAAGCCTCCTGAGAAGAAGGTCAAAGGGTATAAGAACATCCCAAGTCTGGACGCCATCACCGCCCGTCTGGCGAAGGCGAGATCGCTTAGTATCGATGGATCGGCACGCCCGCCAGAAGCAGAGATGATCGAGGATCCGAAGACACCTGGTGCGGTTATGAAGGCACCAGAACATCCCCTCCAGTATACTTGGTATGTGCTATGCTTAGATCAGGGACGACTTTCTACATCGTTGCCATAGGACAATCTACCACGACACAAAAGCCAAGGCTCCTTATGCACCTGGAAAAGGCACGGTCGAGGAAAGCGTTCCTTTTACTGCCGTCCCCGAAACCGAGGATTACGAGGCGGGGTTGACCGTCATTGGCGAATTCGATACCGTTGAATCATTTTGCCGTTACTTCAATTGGCTCAAGCCACCCTCCAAACTCGAGCGGAACTCGAACTATCACATCTTCAAATCCGGGATCAAACCCATGTGGGAAGATGCCGCGAATGCGCAAGGTGGGAAGTGGGTCCTTACGATGAAGAACAATCCAGCCTTGCTGGACCGGTGTTGGACTTGGTTGGCGATGGCGCTCGTCGGGGAGGAACTGGAGGATGGGGACGAAATTTGCGGTGCAGTAGTGAGTCTGAGAAGCAAGGTGGATCGCATCCAATTGTGGACACGGAACAAAGACGATGTAGAACGGCTCAACGGAATCGGGAGGAAGCTTGTCAAACTGCTGGATATCTCCGAAGCTGATAGTATTGGGCTCGAGTTCCAGGTTCGTTACTTCGTTTTTGGTTGCGTATAACTGTTGATGAGCGTTGCCTTGGTCGTGTTTTCAGTACAACACGGAGGATCGGCCCTTACCGAACAAGTTCCTGTCCATCCAAGCGATGCCGACGACATCCTATCGGTCTACATTTGGCGCGTCTGCCACTCACCCACACAAGGGTTCCTTTGGGAACGCCGTCAGCCCAACTAGTGACAGTGGCACTCCTGCGAGCACTATGACCGGTGGCGCTTTCGGAAGTTTTGGGATCGGTAACATTGGCGGTGGGACGGGATGGAGGCCCAGCAAGCGAACATGAGGTATGGCATAGCAGTGTTTGAAAGACGTGGCTTCGGTTGCAGAGATTTGTGATACTACGCAACTGTACATGTATTTTGTTTGGCTATACCTCACGGGACCAACTTGTAGCAATCGAGTACGGAACCAAATACATAAACCAAACTTGTATTCTCACCACGATGACCCAACATGCCAATTTTTGGGGTTCAAATGTTGAGATCCTCGATTCGATCTCCAGGAAGTCAGGCGGCCCTTCAAGTGAATCTTGACAGTCATGGTACTTCAATACTTATGTTGACACGGGGGTAGGCACCTCGTGGTGTCCCCATTTTCGTGGCACCACCGAAATTTTGATCTCCTGGACTCCAAGTCCACTTTCATGACTGCAGAATTCAATTTTGAGCTCGAGTGGGGGCCAGGGACATGTGGTGAGCTTGATTTAGCACGTTTCATTGTATACCATGCCTTGCTAACGAAGGCTCTGATGAAGGATTCATCTTGTCAGTGGCGTAAGTAAAAAGTTTTTCCGGACTACCAAGCATCAGCACGGTCGTGTCAGCGATGACGGGTAAACCGATAGAGTAGAATGTGGCTGACTAGAACTGGCATTATCAGGCTCTTCGGAAGTACGCTCGGGCAATGTATATTCTATCTTTACAATTTCCCTCAAGACTTGAGATCATTGAAGGTCGCGGTGCGTGGTTTGGTGTTGTGCCTGTAGAAGCTGTTCTGAAAATATGGACGACTGCTAGGTGTCTTTCCTTCTGTGTGTCTTGTTATCTGCCTCACGTTGACGTGGAAGTTGATTGATAATGTTTCCTTATTTCGTCACCTGAATCATGGGATGTTTCAGGGTATTGGATACTGCGCATACATATTTTTCAACAAGGCTTTATTGGGGGTATCTTGCAATATGCCATGGCATGCACGTAACTTGCTCCCCGAAAGTTGCATGGTGAGTATAGGATTGGTGGAGAGCTGGTGTGCTCAAATGCTGATCGGTCGTGGATTGGCGTACTCGCGTAGGGAAACTTCGGTAGGTAACTCGCACGAGTATTTTCGATGGTGTCTCAATCGTACGGTTTGACCAGGCGTCCATGATTGTTAGTGTTAGTCTTTCACATCCCGAGCCTGCGAAGGCTGTGATGCTGACCCTGGAGACTACAAGTACATGCTGACTTGCATGGTCCAATGGTGAGCATCGGCCTCATTCACACGTCGTTCTTGATATTGTTAGCTCACATGGATAGTTTTTACGCTCATCGAATTTGGATAAGTGAGTTAGGGACGTTTTCTTTTGCGGCTTTCCTAACAAGATGGTTTGCGTTAGTCAGTCAGCGAAATGTATTACTGACGTTCTTGATCGTGAGCATCGTGGCTGCTGTATCTGTGTAACATGTTACTAAGATCATGTAGACGGCGACATCGTTGACGCAATTTGGTGCGTGATTTCGGCAACTCCGCTTTGATTTGTAGGCAATGCTGATTGCACTCTTCGGTAGTGATGGGAATGAGTTCGTATTCTCTGCCTTTCCCTTAATTATATCATAATATTGAATTGTTTTTTACTGCAAAAGTTTATGCCTATATGACGTACGTATCTTCTTTCTTTGTCAATCCATACAAACTAAAACGAATCACAGTGTCGCTACCCAAAATTTAGCTTTCCTTTTCGCAAGCCCGGTATGTCCAATTGCTCTTTACTTATCAATATCTCATTCCTTCATTTATCAGTGGTCTCCACGTACTGCCATCCTAGGAGCCATCTGTGACGTCTTGATAACAGGATCTGTATTCTTTTATCTTCGAGAAGGCCGTCGAGAAATTCGGAGGTACATAGCATATTGGGCTTGTCCCGGAGAAAGTCGTTAATTAACGGGACCGGTAAACGTTAGGTCCCGAAACTATTTTCGACATCTGACGCTCGTGTTTATCAACATGGGGCTCTTTACATGGTGAGCGAGTCATGCTGATTGCTCGACACGGTTCATAATCCTGTTCTCGTCTGCCCAGTCTCGTTTCAGTTGTATGGTGTTTGCTCGTACGTGTCGCATTCATGATCATTGTGACGAATACGGAGGTAACATGCCTTAACTATAGTACGCCACGCAAAGGGGACACTACTTTAGTGCAGTGGCGACGACCATTGTATGCAAAGGTGAGGCGTCTCCGGCTTGGGGACGCTCGGGCTGATTCGCGTCGGCTGCTTACTAGCGTACGCCAACTCGATGATGGCAGTGTAAGTAGTCTGAATGTGCCCTCACCTTCTAAGCTGAGCTGATAGGCGTGTTTGGGGCTAGGTTGAATGCACGGAAATCGGTGCGAGAGCGGGAGCAGGACATCATGATGAACGGTCCTAACATTGCGACCATCAGTATCAATTGGGAGGCTTCGAAACCCTCTTTGAATCAAAACACATGATCTATGTGGTCTTTCTCGTATTGGTGTATACGTTCATATTTATACTCACATTATAATCATTGGGATTTGAGGGGCTTTCACCGCGTAAATAGTTGGTATGGCGATACCAAGTGAGCCGCGAGGTCGTGTATACCGAGTCGATTGGTGACCCTGCTTTGCCGTCACGACTTGAGATCATTGGATTGGATTAAAGGTGGTGGTGTCAGTGGTCGATCTGCTTCCTTTAGTTTACACGTTTATTTGACGCATCTCAAACTCTTTACCACGAGCGCCGGTGTGGTTCCATCAGTCTGAGTTACGGTCTTATCACGAGATTGAAGCCATATGTTCAGACAAGACCGAAGATCGGTTTATTTTTCAAACTTCTTGTCAAAGAGAACTACGTGCGCGCTCCTAACAAAATCAAACTTTGTTCACGTCCCTATCCCTCCAACCTGCAAAACCGACAGCATTGCCATCCCTCAGTTACGAGAAAGCGCCTTCCTCAACCCGGCCTCGATGCGATCCTAATATCGCACGCACAACTATATCAGTATAACAGGAGAGCAAACAAAAAGAAAGGCCCTCACAAAATCAAGCACCTTCTTCACGCTTTCCCGCTCCCAAAGCGCCCGCTTGTACCGCCTCAGCCGCCCAAACCGTTCTTCCGCCAAGGCCGCCTCGAGCTTCTTCCCGGTCCCCGGTTCGAACCGCCCGACATCCTTCGTGGCGGTGATCTCGATAAACGCCAAAAGAGGCGCGATCGCGCAATCGGCGTTCGTAAAGTTCTTTCCGGTCGCGTATTCCCCGCCCACGTCGGCGGCGTCCGGGTCTGGAAGCAGCGCCTGGATCTTGAGCAGGCCATCGAGAACTTTTTCGACTGCCTCCGCGTTTCCTCGCAGCAACTCTAGCGGAGGTCCATCCAGGTTGCGTGCGGTGACATCCACAAAGAGGCGCGCGCGGGCACGCGCAGTCGGGTCGGACGAAGGAGGAAGGAGGTTAGCATTTGGGAAGGTATCAGCGAGGAACTCGAGGATGACGGTAGATTCCGTGAGCTTGAATGAGAGTGGGGATGGTTCCTCGGGCGGGACGTTGGGCCCTCCATAGGTGATGGTCGGGATCTAACAAGAGGCGCGTGACATGCAAAGATTGGTGCGTTCGTAATGGGGACGTGGAGGTTGCCCAACATACCTTTCCTGTCAGCGAGTTAACTTGGGTGTACCACAATGGTTTGCTGCGAACATCGAATCCAAGTGCTGTGTACGAAGCGCCAGCTTCTTCAAGTGCAAGCTCAACCTACGGGGCGGCGATAATTAGGAACAGACTGATGTTGCAAAACAACCAACTTGCCCTGAGGCAGAAGGGCGAGATCTTGTACCATGTCGTCAGGTCATGGTGGCCTAGGTGTATCCCGACGCTCACCCTGTTGGTATCACGATATAATGTAATTTGCTCTTGCATGTCGCTTGACTACGTTGAAGACCTTTGGGTAAATGGGAAACCTAGAGGATAAAGGGACTTTAAATATTCGGGTCCAAGAGCATGATTACCTGCCGGATGCAGTAAACATACGCGTCCGGCTTGACTTGCGGTACTTACAATTCAATTTCTGACTCACTCAACACAAATGTTGACAAACCCTCATAGTGAGAATGATGAGTCACAACGATAATCATGCTGTACGCCTGATTGATCTCCGGGGAGCGGGTGTACAGGGTCTAGTACTTATGGGAAGATGCTTATGAATACAAACATTGAAATTACAATCTTTGTCATACGCACACTAATGTTACACATACCCCGCCAACCGAGGCCGTCGCGATTCGAACATAGAGCTATCTTATATTTTGATGAAACAGTCGTCGATCAAGCTCAACCTGTTTGACGTGACCGTAATACTGTTCCAAGTCTTCCTCAAAGACAAATGTCATTGCTAGACGGGGACCATCTTCATCGTGCATTAATTTGTGTATATTCTGGTCGACAAACATTGCAGGCACGTTAAACGATTAAGATAGAACATACCTAAGGCTTCATTCAGTTGCAAAAGTGTGATAACCAAACAACGGTATCAAGACGAACTCGGATGGCAGACAATGCCCTCCATCTCCGACGTGTCAATTTCAGACGTGGGCATTTTCACCAACATTTCTAGCCCTGCGAACAAGGCTATCTTGTCAGGAAGCTGATTACGGTAAAAATGTTATTATGCAATGAAAGAGCAGGATCTGAAACGGGACAGACTTGGTATTGGACAACCCGCCCGGATGTGCATGGCACGACGAAAAGCAATGTCTCCCGAGGCAAGTTTGCTGTGACATGTGTACATGAGCCCAGATCGTTAGCGTGAAGAGGTCATCCAGCGTTCTTCCCGGAACTTACCTCTCGTGCTCTCATAGACGAGCTTGTAGGATTGAAGACCCATATGACTCTTCTCTCTGCCTTTCCCTCCTTCTATACGTTTCACCTGACCTTGCGGGAGCATCTTTATCAAGCTTTTACGGACGAAATCCCATATGATCATCCCAACGAAACACACAAATCTCGGTCGATGATAATCAAGCTTGCTAAGAAATGCAGGCACCGATGCTACCATTTCAGTTCGGGAAAGTTCGCATGCCTGTGGGAATCGTAAGCCGACAAAGATATTCGGTCATGCACTTTGCCACGAAATCGGACCTGTGCGGATGGTCGATCTACCAAATTGGTCTCCGGGTGTTCAAGTTAGTTTCAAGGTCACGACATTCGTTGCCCGGCTCACTAATCCAATACCAAATCTTTCTGGTAGAGAAAAGTCCTCGGAGGGAGGTACCAAGGTTGTAGTCATTCCTAGTGGTGTGAACATTGGCATCAAGGAGCATCTAAAAAATCACAACGACGAGAAATACCTGAGTGGTATAAACAGCGCCAAAAGTGGTTCGTCGGGTTCGCGAAATGGTGCCCGGTCTCTGCAGATAAGCGTCCTGGACTGTGAGGAGCATACATAAGCCTCTCAGCCACACGCTTGCGTTGGTATCACAGGCGTTATGCACCCACTTGATTCCACAGATAACCACTTCCATGGTTGCCCCAAGATCAATAGCAAAAATAGGGCTTAAGGAATTGGACATACAATCTAGTCCAGGACGTAGATAGTCTTGCAACGGATGGAGAAACTCGCATATATCATCGCCATTTTGTTTCGATTTTTTGGCAGGATACTGGCAACGACGATCCAGGCTTTCGCCAGCACTGGGCTCAAGCAATCCTTGTTTTCTCTTTCTTTTCCCCGTCGAGTTTGACTGCGCTCGCTTGCGACCATGTTTACTCGTTACCGACACCACCTTTTCACATTTAACCTCGGATTCATCAGGAGCGTTTTCAAGTTGCGTTCCAGGTAAGAAAATCTGGATCTTCCGGGGCGACGAACAGCTTGCAGGGGATGAATGCATCTCATCAGCTACAAGTACGCGACCCCTTGGGTGTGTCCGGATATAAGATGTTTATATCTGTTTGGTCAAATAAACAGCGGCTTTGCAGAGTCATAGTTTGCATTTGAACTTTGAACTACATATCAGCGGCCACCACTGGTGACGAACGCTACTATGGAAAAATCCTACCACAGCGACTAGTCTCGACAAGCTGATCCATCGCCACCTGGAAACGGTGCCAGTTCTTCAGTTTCAGCTTCCCGGAAGCATTGTGATTCTCATTTCCAGGAAATGAGTTCAACTTATGGTGTGTGCCAGTGTGCGTTCCTGTGCCAATCCGATGTGATAATCCACGACTTCCATTGCCTCGCGTGCACCACGAGGACTACACTCTTTCCATCTCCCATCACCATGAGTTCCCCAAGTCGTTCCACTGCAACTCGCAATCATCGTCAGAAGGCACCGTGTCATCTATTCAGTCAAGGGCTACATTGTCGCTTTGGAGACAAATGCAAGTTTAGTCATGACGTGGATGTGCAGGTAAGCATCCTCTGCCATCGAGTAAACGTAGAATGTTGACCGTTTCCGACACGCCCTCAGCCTATCGGCAAGAAAGATGTACATTCAGATTCTCAGTGCCTCACTCCAGGAGTTGGTTTTAACTCGTTTTGATTGCGTTAACTACGCTAAATGTTGTTTCCAGGGCCAACGCCAGCGCCCCGACGCCACTCCTTTACCCCTAGTGTCAAGACCTCAGGCACCTGCCCATGATACCTCTGATGCTCGTCCCAGACCCAAGCGTGGGGAGATTCCTTGCCGTGCTTGGAAAGCTGGGACTTGTACCAAAGGGACTAAGTGTTGGTTCGGTCACGATATTGACGTATGTTTCTTGTTCCCATGAAAGAACCCAAGCTTAATCAAGTCGCAGGTAC